>PNEQ01060199.1:121776-140240 GCA_003012365.1 Medauroidea extradentata | reverse complement strand
CATAGATATAAAAGCTGTAGAAGTCATTAAAGTCTCAAAACCACAATACCTTATACATTCAATACATAGACAATTAAAACTTACATTCTTCCTGGCACGTGGTAACTATGGTCATAGAATAGTAAATACCTAGGTTAATTGACCAATAAATTGAAATTTATACGCATCTGTAACATTGGACAAAATGCTATGTTACATTAGTTTATGAGCTGTACGCACGGTACTTCATACAGTGTATCTATATCATCTAGTAGGCAAGTTAATCCTAGAATTATTTAACTTAACTAGGTAGCCACTTTTCATAAACATAATTAGTTCCGATGGAGTCCAACAAGGTTGCATTTCTGACAGGAAATACTGGAAACGAAGGAAATTACGATATTTTTAATATAATCTCAAATTATATCAAATCGACAAAATAATCGTTAACGTTAAAAATAATGGGGCCTAGTTTGAGAATTTTTTAAATAAGACATAATTACAATGCAGTAAATAAATCAAAGTTATAAAGTATTTCAAATTATAATTATCAACGGAGATATTTTTGGAAAGATTTCACTTTGAAACATTTGTTTATGAAACAGACACTGTTCACAACATCATGTTGCCTTGTGATAACAATATTCTAACTGTCTCATATTTAACTGATCTCCTCCGTCTTTCTTAGTTAGTACATTATTTCGGTTTCCCCTTTGACTGTACATTATTTCTGTTTCCCTTTTGACCAATTATCTAGCATGGACACGTCAGTCAACTGACTATTTTAACTTTCATAAACATAACATATTTTAAAGGCTAGCTTGTACTCTAATTTTGTAAATTGGGACATTGCTGATTTTATGGTAGCAAAATTAGAGCTTTCAGTAATTTTGTTGGAACATTGGACAATTTTACAAGATTCACGATTGTCACTAATGTGTCGTACTGACAGTGAAGACTCTATTTAGTGGTACGTGAGACACGTTAATTGGTATTCACAGTAAATGAAGCGTTTCTAAGAACTGGATATTATTTTCATACAAACTAGTTAGTATATTTCAGAAAATTGTTAGAATAACCAAAGTAGTGAAATTAATAATAACAGTAAACACACCTCAACGAACTCAATAGTTAACTCTCGTGGCATTAATAAAACTTATTTATAAGTATTGTTGTAGACAAGATGGGCAGTTAACAGTGTGTTTATAACTGTCACTTGACTGTATGTGAGCAGCCATACTGTGGATGTCAGTGGGGCAACAGGAGGCTGTGGAACGTCTGAGAGGAAGAGTGGCTGTTGTGACTGGAGCCAGCTCCGGCATGGGGAAGGAGATCTCCATCCAGCTGGTCAAGAGAGGCGTGAATGTCGTCGGTATAGCCAGGAGATTCGAGCTTCTGCAGGTACTGTTGCTAGTTCACATGCAAGATGCTTCCTTATGGGCGTGGTGAAGGCGAGTGGAGAGATTGGAGTTTGTACTTAGGAGGAGTCCTCGAGGGGGAGATATACACTCATGGAAGTATCAGGCATGTTGGCATGTAGAAAACAATAATTTCTTTCGAAGATAACAACTATGACGTATGATTGATTGTTGCCAATAAACGAAGAAATGTAAAAGGGAAGATCTAAAAAATATATATTTTTAAATAACATTAATATATTCAACTGAAAATATTTGTGTAATATTGAGATGATGTACAAAAATGCGACAGTCTAGTATGTGTTACGAGTTTATACATGGTATAATAGTACAGTCATTTTGGCTAACTTTGTACCGGTCAGTGCAACTTTGTACCACCTGCAGAGTTTAAATTCAAAATAAGTATTTCATAATTTTAAAATACAGTTGTGTTATAGATGAATGAATTTGTTAATCTTGAATTTTGCATAGAAATGAAATTCTCCAATGCTATTATATAAAATAATTTGTCTGGTACAATGTTACCCCAAAATGGCACAAAGATACCCCGAATGACTGTAAACTTGGATCAACTACGAATATGTTAGTAAGCTCCTATTACATACATTAAAATTATTAGGATTTCTGAAATCCATTATGTAAATTTCACAATTGTATGCTGTATTACTATATATAAATCATCATATAAAGCATTATCACATCCTTAACCGTTTGAATTCTCAGTCGTTGTTACAATTCTTGAGTAAAACACTCCTCTTTGTTTTTTACAGTTCAATTAATATCATATTTTAACCAGAGTGCAACTTATTTCAATTAATAAGATTTTTTCTTTTTCAATAAAACATAGTTGTAGGGCTATATTTCTCGCCTTAAAATTTCGTAACAATGTAACGAAAAACATTTGCGTGTACGTAAAAAAAGGGGCGCGGTGGTAATTTTTAGTACACTGCGGTAGCTAAATAAGTAAACGTCGGATTGGTTTTCGACTTTTGTGCATTCAAATTTCTATATGCACAATTTTACACGTTTCCAAGACAAACATATTCACCGGTCAAAACTGAGACCGAGACTGGAATACGACTCATGACAGGCAGGAGAAAGATTATAAACATGAATAATATACTACAAGGAATAATGGTATTCATCTGACTTCATTGGATTCATTAATGTTAGTGCTTCTACAGTAATTTTAACAGTTCTGGTACAAACTTTCAATTATAATTTATAGGTATTTCTGAATAAGCAGATACAATCAGTTTTATATTAAAAAAAAAAAAACAAGTCTATTATACTAAACCTTATACCAAATGAAATAATTTTAGCTATGATAATTTGCTTACGTGCAATGTAATCAATAATAAATGTTACAGAATATCTCAGCTTCTCTTGAGGGTGAGCCCGGGATATTCTACCCCAGGAGATGTGATGTACGTATAGAAGAAGACGTCGTCTCAACATTCAAGTGGGTGGAAGATAATCTTGGAGCAATTGCTGTCCTTGTAAACTGTGCTGGAATTGCTCCTAATGCTAACCTCATTAGTAAGTGAACATAACTGACACGCGCCTAAGATATTATCACTTAATGTGATTAGCCTTTAACTCTTTAATTTGCTTAGTTCAGATAAATGCTATTACAAACTTGCTAAGATCTAGGATTCATATATCTTCAATATGGTAGAATAGTAACAAACCTCCATCCTCACATTACAGCAGACATGAACGTTACATACATGAAATAATTTCAAGTCAGCTTGTTAGCGGGACGTATATAATAGTTACTTCAAACAGTCCCTGAAATCTACAAATGATCCTTCAAACACTCGGTAAATTACATGTAAGTTTTACGCAGGAAGTTGGTACATGACCACCTCTGTACAACGCAAGGCTCAGCTTACAAACTCGTGAAGCTCTTCCTGTATGGAATACACTCGCAAACCTTGCTTCTACATAGTGTCTAATACATGATTCATATCTTACTAATGTAAACAAAGTCCACATTTCTTTGGTTATCAAACGATATAAATACTGCGCCATCTCGAGTGTTCAAAACAGTAAGAATTTCTTAATTTGCTTGAAAAAGTCTTCAGATTAAATATCGCGGTTAGGCCCAGGAAACCGAATGTCGCTACAAGGACTCTACATGCGCCGTTTCAGCCATGATTCTAATCACGTGATAGGGCGGTATCCTGGAGGATCACGGGTAAATAAGGGACGACATGTAATGAGACGCGATGTAAGAACGAAGGAATATAAAGTGTCCTGAAAAAGTCCGCGGGACATCGGCAATGTCCGTTACATTTTCCTGAAATGAAAAGTCCGGAAGTAGCCCCGTCAGGGATGGAACCCGGATCACATTGGTTGGAGGCAAGTGGTGTGCCCATGATAAAGTCTTGTAATACATAAGTACACACATACATTAAACAAGCGCCCGCACACACACTATATATATATATATATATATTTTTTTTTTGTTTTACACACATGTTGTTCACAAAAATCACCAACAAACTCCGGCAGGTGATTCCTTGTGGAAAATAAAGCAGGAAATAAGTGAAGACATTTTGAACGCATTAAGGACGTATGCAATTAAAAACGTAATTTTCAAAACATGTCGACAAAGGAAAATCTGTCTCAATTTTTATTGTTTTAGTCTTACTTGTTTTTAAGATAAATACAAATCAACACCAGGTTCCAATATACTCCTTTACAATCTCATATCAGTTACGTGATTTCGTGTTAGTAATCTAGTGATACGTCGACACCTTTTCCTTACCTTCCTTATCTTTCAACCCTAGTGTTGTTGTTTCTGTCTGGTCTTAAAAGCAAATTTCCTAAATGTCAGTTACCACTCAAGCATATCAAAACAATGCCACATCAGTGTCATACAAACAGTGCAGCACTGTGTTATTTTACACAATGCAAAGATTTATGTCAGTAAATATTTTTGTTATCTGTTATGAACACTTGTAAACTAGTAAGTGACATTTAAGGCTAAAACTCAACCTTAAACCGATTTGATTTAATGGCCTGTGTGTGTTTAATACTGAAGAGTTAAGGACAAATGTTAACAAACAACACATTTAACGTAAACCGTAACAAATATCCGAGAAGAGACAACCTAACCCATTTCCATTACTGTAGAATACAATTGGTGCTGTCACGGACATGAAAACGCTTTGTGTAACTTCGAAACTTTATTGAGCAATTTAACGAACATAATAAAATACTAATATTGTTTCACTTGCACGCTTACTTTTTATGTTAAAAACACCCAAATTAAGCTAGGAACAAATTAGTCTTAAATGTTGGATTATCCTTACGTTAAGAAAATTGTCAGCAATTTAAGGGTAGCCACCCCTTTTATTTTCGTAACGGATGAATGTATCAATTGGCGTTTACTGTTGGTTTATCGGCCGTATTGCCATGAAGTAATATCTTGAGTTTGGTCAGTTTACGTCGATCACTGTTCGGTCTATGTGGAAAGCAAAGTTTTAAAATTTGATTTCCAAAGGCTAATTACTCCCTTTATAATACAGTTATGTACAAAACGTCTAATATATTTCCTGTTTTATTTTTCTCAAGGAATCACCTGCCACAGTTTGTCAGTGTTTTTTTGTGAACACCCATTATGTGTGTGTGTGTGTGTGTGTGTGTATATATATATATACATACATACATACACACATAAAATCAGTTTGTAATTGTCAAGTTTTCACCCGGAGTAGCTCCGCACTCTCTGTTGACACATCACACACCTGAATAAACCACAATCTACAGTTAACATGGGTACATACAGAACCTAGAATAGTTTCACACTCTATGGTCACACATCTTGATGATACTTCCTATACACCATCGTACCTAACACAGTCAGCCACTGATATGCTTACATAACTCCGCTACACTTGTTCTATGAACTATGATGTGCTACAAGTTGCTGTACTAATACTGCCCTGAGGTGACTACTACTGAGACTGTTATCGTCTTGTTATTTTATGAATTAAAGTGCTGCAGTGCACTCTTAACTATTATCTGCAGACAAAGAAAGAAATCCTCGGCATTCAGGTTAACCATTCCAAAAAGTTCCTCTTCATAAAAGCCAGTTAAACTACTTGGTGATAGTAGTGAGCTGGAGGCAGGTGAGGATACGCGAACAAAAATGACGGCGAGTTTTTTTCTAAAACCGAATTAATGTATATAGCAACAGAAAGAAGAAAATAAATATATTTATACATATTAATCAACTAAGCTTGAGGAGAAGACGACATTGTAGCTATTTATGCATACATTTATTTCACAGATGGGAATACGAGCTCCTGGGGTGATATACTCAACACCAACGTGCTGGGTCTCAGCAGGTGTACCAGAGAGGCTGTTCGTAACATGATGGAGAATGAAGTATACGACGGACAAATAATCCACATTGGCAGGTAAGACGAATATTGTAATGTGAGGATACTTGGAGAATAAAGAAAGCGAGAATGTTTGCTCGCATGATACTCACTAAGTGCTCTTTTGTGTTACTTACACTATCTCACTGCTACCTCTATACAGGACGTGTTGTATGAATAATGCTCACATTTGCGATGCCATTGGAGGGAAATGATAACGTACAATCTGACGCGTAATATACCAAACATACGCTAGTAACTAGGATCACATCTCTGAGGGCAAAATAATTATAAAATTTATTGCCTTTTCGCCTTTTTGATCAACGGTTTTAATGACCAGCAACAATCAGCTTTGGTGTAAATTTGTTAGCAGGTTAAGTGTTTCATGCTAAATGTAAAAAATATTTCAATACAGCCATATTCGAAGCAAAGTCCGGGTACTTAGCTGGCAATTTTAATTGATTATTTATCTACCAGCCTTGTATGGAGCTGCCTTCAATATATTTAATAAAATGGTCAGAGACTATACCGTATCTTGATTTTGTAAGACGGGGGTCAATTATTAACTACTTCTTGCATAAATAGTAGGGACAGGAAGTTTTCGCGAAAATAATTTAGCACCACTTTGTTTCACTACCTCACGCGCGCACCTGCAGCTCAGTGGTGGTCAGTGGTTGGATGTTTGAATTACCAGCATCTTGGGTTTCTGTCCGTAAATCACAGACTAAGGTGTCGCAGTTAACCTTGTTTTGATTGGCACAGTCAAACGAAAGACAACCTACGCAGCCAATAACTAAGGAGTAGAACTGCATATGTGCACGTAAGACATTGAAACAAGTGGTGCAAAAAACTTCCGGTCCCTAATCATTAGCTATGCTTTGCTTGGCCAACACTGGTGAGATATTTCCTGTCTGCTTCTCAGTATGATTCTGTGAAATCTTTAATAAGTACACAACGATTTTGCTCGTTTTGTTTTCATTCATTCTTATGAAATTGTATATTTTATTTACTTATTTAGTTTTTCGCTGTAGTTGTATCTTTCGTTAGGATTAAATATTTTTAAAAATTGAGTGGGTACATTGTGACGTAGGTAATGCTACATTTCGTATTTTCGTTGCTTCAAACAACCTTTACTTTGATGTGTATTAATAATAATCATAACTTTGACGTTCACTAATATTCAGTTTATTTATAGGCACTTTATAATTAGCACAATGGCTTTTAAATACATTGAAATTTGATTAATATTTAGTAAAGCTTGTTTTTTATCTGCTGATTTCTTAACTTACACTGAAGATAAGCGTAGATATTATTTGATTAATAAATATTTCAAGTAGGTATGCTACAGCTTGGGCAATTAATTTCATGTTTCGCGCTAAGAAATTTTTAGGAAGGTATTTATGGTTAATTGGGCCCTTGAATTGGATTTATGATTTTCACTGTTATAAATCTGTTGCTACTAATTTACTGCAGGGTATCTGTTGGGCATGTCTTCTCTTCAACAGCTCTGGATTCTTGCCAACTACCTGTCCCGCGAGAACAGTTCAAATGACTGTGATCGTGGATAGTCACAATTGTCCTGGGAGTTACTAACTGTAAGGCAGTGCTGACACCCGGTAAACACTGTGGTTAGGAAGATTATTCTCTTTACTAGTTTTCAATGCATTCAGGAAGAGTTGTTTCTATCGTCGTCTATCATTAATGTTTGGATAAATTTTGCTCAGTCATTTCAAGTTGTATTTATGGTTATCTTATCATGGTTGTAGGTCACTAAAGTGTCACTGGCCTTTCTGTGTGTAACGATCTGTTTTTTTTTTTTTTTTCATATTTCTTATGTAATATTTTCTTTGAGACATAACAAAGAATCGCTTATGAACATATACCCGGTGCCCGAAAATAAGGCTTCTGAACAAGAAATTAAAGATGAGTTATCATGGTTATATGTTTATCAGTATAAGAGGATGCCTGTCCAGTATTTTGGTAGAACGAAACACTGAATCGAATTTGATCTTGGCGACCTTTAACCTAAGGTAAATGTAGCTAGGTTTCAGTGAATAATTTGTTTATGGAATGGAATACCGTTATGTGAAAAATATATTGTAGTGTTTTGTTTGTGTAATCAGGCCATTTTTGTGGAATGAATGCGTACAGATTTTTTTTTTCGTAACTCAAGGGCCTATCTATGTTTAAGGTATTTTAACAAATTCGAAAAGAGACATTAATTTTTGTGTGTGATTAGGTGACAGTTATCTTCCATGTTGTCTGTAAATTGTTGGGTTTGTTTTCATTTACAGTATGCTATCGAGAACTCGTAACTTAAATACCGACCACACTGCATTAATTCAGTTTTATTCTTCAGTTTACATGACTTACTAAAAACAATAGTACGACCAAGGAGCTAATAACTATCATCAGGAACAGCAAAGTATAGCCGAAAAGCGAAATGTCACTGCTCATTTCTCATATGTGTTGATATATCACTTTATGGCATACATAATTGATTTGTCAAACAGTTCAGGAAAGTTATGTGATTTGCCACCAGCTTGAATTATTATATTAAAAATCCGCACCTTCCCGACCAGATCACGCGGTGACTATGAGACTGATCATAATAGTAAAGTGGAAGTGTTTGTCTTAAACAAAATGTGTATAATGTCGAATGTCAACCAAAATGCTACGTTCTCTGCCAACTGGTATAACTGTTTACGGATATAATGAACGCTTGACAAAATATTGCCAGTTAGGTAAAATTTTGAAAATCCCAAATATCAGTATTGTAGTTACATAATTATGACGATGAATATGGCTGCGGTCATACTAAATGCAGAACTAACATGTTCAGTTTTATGGAGCGGTTACACGAGCTACGAATGAGTTCAGGGAGCTTATTCTAAGTGTCGTGGTTATAAAGCAATAGTTGGTATGAAGCAACTGTGCCGCGGCCTACTGAAATAGTCGTTTTCTTTCCAGTCCATAAAATCCGTATTCAGAGTTTTAGTTGTTACGAGGGCCAGCGCGTTCGGGCATCTTCGGCCCTAACTACTTTTTCAAGCAGCGTGCCAAGATGGCACGTTCATTTATATATGACAGTTTTCGTAAATCTATGCGAGTGTCAAATGACGTATAATATTCATGTCGATAGTTAAAAGAATTTCCTCTGCTCATGGGGTTAAGAGTTTTCTGTTTAAACACTGAAATATCATTAACATACTTTCTTTTTGGTCATTTTATTGCCGTGTAACGGTAGTCAAGTGCGTTTGTTTTTCGATTAGTAGGGAATTGTGATTCGAATCTCCACCAATTCTATACTTTTTTAAAAGTTGTTTTTACATTATGTACTATAGTCGTACGTGACTTATGTTTTCGTTATAAATCTTTTATTACAATCGAAATTTATGTTGTACTACATTTACTGTTAAAATATTGTACAATGTAACTAAAAAATGGAGTGGATTGTTACAAACTACTCTAAAACGTGTACAAAAACGTCCCAGATATCATAATTTTTTATTGAGTTCACTAAAGGTCCAAAAATCAGACTACAGTTTTTATTTACGCAAATAAGCATTTTCAGTTATTTCATTATTATTTTTTTTTTTCAGTTTTGTTTTAACTGCGGGGAAATAAATGTAATTACTTCCTAACTCTAGTCATGGGAGTAAATAATATATATGTATGCGTATTGTTGTTATCGTAACGTATGCGTTCCTATACCATTCTTCCGATTGTGATTAAATTTTGGTTTGTTGTGCGGCATCCGCGATGGTTACTGACAGGAATTTTTATGTTATAAATAAGAGGGTGGGGTGGGGTTTCGCAAATAGAGCAAGAGAACAGAACGAGGGGACAAAAATTCAGCGAAAAACTTTTACTTTTTAAGTGTTTCTAAAACGGTCATTAATGGGCAGAATCGAGTAAATCAGTTGTGTTTTGTATGGAATACCTATGCGCCAAACGTTACTTTTGAGTAAAACATGTTTGGCAAATTTTCATAATTGGCACAAACTTATAAACAGAAATTTAGTGTTTTTTTACTGTTATGAATACTAACTTTGAAAGAGTAAAATACTGTCCCCAAGCTGAGATCTTTTAACATATTTTACTGAAAATAAACAATTGCCGCATTTTTTGTTGATATATAATGCCATCCAGTTACAAAATTTATTAATAAACATACTTTATAATGTGAAAGTATGTTTATTGGTTTGTATTTCTTTCACGTTAATATGACTGAACGGTAATTTAATGAAACGTATTAAGAAATTGTCTTAGGTCTTGGATTAATACACATCAAGATACCTTTTCTTCCGAAAAAAATGCCCTGTTATTGTGGGGTAGCTATTTATCAGTTAGCATTATTATATAATTCCCTCTTCACACTGAAAATGCTGAACACATTTTGTCGAAATTTGGCAAAGAGATTTTTTACATACTGAAATAACAAAAAAAAAAAACTTTGTATACCGGAAAATTTTACACTTCCTGTGGGATTTAAATTTAGCCAAGTTTTAATGGAATTACTTACTTAGGCATGCCTTTGCGCGTGTTTACTATATTTATAGGTACTTACGTGTAAAATAAAAGCGTGGTACATGATAAACCTTAGCATAAAGTTAGTTATCGGATTTTTATGCATTTCCTGTGTGCTTCTCATCACTCTATTATTACTTATTACTACGACATGAGCTAGGCCTATACCATTTTTTTCCTCAATATTTATATACTTTATATTAGTTTACGTACAATAATTTTTGTTTTTTTTATATGGAATAAGTGAAAACAATAATTTACATTCTAAATTTATATTTAAAACTTCTCAGTTTTTTCTATAACAAACACGGCCATATCCGCAGGCAACAGCTGTTGCATGTGTAATATTCGCAAGGATATTGCTTTATTGAATTACATATGAAGAAAAATTTATTTGGTCGTGAATGAACATATTTGTTAATTATAACAATAAATAAAAATGTACTGTGTAGTGCGTTTATTACATAGTTTATATTTTGTTTAGCAAATACACATTTTTACATTGCTTCTATTGTGTATTCAATCTAACGCTTCATATACAATTGTTTACACAGTAGCATCCTAATCTAATGTTCCGTAGAGCTTATCAATAGAGAACTAACAATGGGCACAGAGAATTGGTGCTCTACTGACAAAAATTACTTTTTATAGAACTACGCGAGCGAGTCCGCGGGTAAATTCTAGTAATTAAATAAAATGTTTGCTTTAAAATGTAAATAGAATTATGGAAAAGAATTTTATGTATATATAAAATTTCTTTGCAAACAGCAGAAAGTGAAATAATACATCGTACCAAATATAGTCAGGTGACTACAAACTTAGCACTTTGTTCTTCGTCTTGTAAATTTAGAGAATCACAGTGTTCTTTTCCATAGCATCTTCGGACATTACTTCAACAACTTTCCCGGAACAGAGATGTACGCAGCCTCGAAATTTGCTGTGACTTCCTTGACTGACAGCCTGAAAAACGATCTGGTCAGAATGAACAGCACTATCCGGGTCACAGTACGTATATCGAACATAGTTATAGTTGTTAGTGTACATTTACAGTTAACTGGTAATTTTAAATACTTGTTAAGTTGGATACTTGTGCTGTGTTTTGAAGTTGTGAATTTTAATATGAATAAAATAATACGTCAGTGAATTCTCTTATATGTGTACACAAGAAAAGCAAGATGAATTACAATCCTTTGGAGAATACAATGTACATATCAGTTTTAAATTCAAACTGTTATTCCTTGTTAGCGCCGTCATTATTTAAAACTTATCTTGTCAGGTTTTAGGACGTGTACGTATTTATTAAAAATATAACTACTATGAGTTTCAAGTTGTACATAAAACAACCGCAGCCATTAGAGTTCATGTACATTAACAACATTTGCCATCCTCAATTCACTAAGGCCATCCATCACGTTCTATGGAAAACATGGGTGTCTTCAGATATTCCATGCGTGGTTTTTGTAAACTGACGCACCAGAAAGGAAAATACCGGCAGTAAAGACGAGTGTATCTGTGCCTGTGTTAGAAGAAATACGCAGAACGAGCATTCTAGCACGTGGAAAATTGTTGGTAGAGTGAACCAGGTATATGTTTGTTTATGATCAGATAACTAAAGTTGAATTAAACAAATCTTTAAATAATAATATACTAATTGTTAACTAACTAAAATGAGGACTGTATAAACTCGACGATTAGATGAAAATACAATTTAACTCCAGATGGGACTATGACTCGTTAATCGGTCTCTAAAGTCTAAACGATGAGCATAACGACTTTCGTCTTGCCTCCTTGTTTGTTACGGATAAGCGAATTTTTTTTTTCAAAATATTGTCCTTATAAGTATTTCGTAACTTAATTTAACTTTTATTACTTGCAAGCCATTTTAAAAGGTTTGTATTGGTTTGGTATTTCATGTGTATATATATATATCCGAAATTGTACGTGTCTCAAATTACTAAAGTGCTGGAGTAACAAATTATTTAAACTGCATGATTTTCGATATTTATGGATTATGTTACTCAGTTTATATTTTCATAAATTATATACAGCTGAATGTCTATTTTTCTCTTGTGTATCTGTATGTGTTACCTTCTGCGATACCAAGTATTGCTATTGTGCAAATTATATTTTTACGGCAGTACATAAATGCTCTTAAATATTTTTTAGCAGGCTGGACTACCCGGCAAGTAGAAACATGGGATTTATACAGTCTAAATTTGTAGAGATGGAATGTGACAGCTGCAGAATGAAGAGACTAACTTGGGAAAGTAGGTACCCGAGGAAACCTGTACGCTACTGTAATGTACACATGTCAACATGAAACATATAGGGGATGTGATTATATGACAACTGTTGAACCAGTAGAGAGCCTTCCACAGCAACAGCCCTACATCACATGTTTGCAGTGCATCTTTCCTGGTGCTACCAACACTCCATTGCTAATAGGATCATGGTTCAACACCTCGTCCCTTCCATTGCTGGAGCCTGAAGATATAGCTGATGCAGTAATCTATGTGTTGAGTACTTCTTCAAGAGCTCATGTAGGTATCTCGTACTGTGAACATTGAATTATGTGTCTACTGTATGTATCTGTAAAGAGCTGACATGAGTATTATAATGCGTGCGATATCACGTGTAAATCGCAAGTGCTGTCTTGAGTCTTGTTCTATCCAACTGCGGCATGGTATTTTTCCTCCACGTTTTCCAATTTAGATTAAGAAGAAAAACGCAATACATCTGTTCTAATCATGCTTTGTTGGATTACTTTCTTCATTCACTGCAGCGTCAAGATATTCTTGATGACCCTTCTTGGAAAGTAATGTCTTCGTCTACATCTTCTGCTATACTATACGAAGACGTTACTTTCCAAGGATGGTCTTCAAGAACATCTTGACGCTGGACAAGGATGCAGTGAATGAAGAAATTGATCCAACAAAGTTGAATGACAAAGTGATTGCTGCAGAAGAAAGTTTTGTGTTAATGTCGTTGTTGTACCGTTTAGATGTTCAAGGAATTCTTTCGTGGTTTGGTAGTGACTTGTTACAAATATGTTTTTATAAGAAAAGTGACCTTACAAGTTCCGGTATTGTGGCTTATATAAGTGATATTGAACCTTATCATATTATGTGATGGAAATCTTTTGCTATTAATTGTAACGTTGGTGCTTCAACTGCTGTAATTAACTGTATGCAAGCCCCCGTTGTGTTCAGTAAGAAGAAAGTGATGTTTGAACTTGGTGACGAACTTATCATGTACGTTAAGTTAAATTGTAGCACTGGAGATATAAAGTTGCTGGGACACGTTCAGTACCTGTACATTGCTTGGTATTGGTGTAGTTGTTGTGAAGGTGCTATAGTATATGGATTCAGAATGTCAACAAAGGGTATACTGGATATTTTCAAATTTGAGGGACCATTATTTTCACCTGCCGTGCGTAAGAGACTAATACTCACATAAGTTGTGGTATGTTGGTGTTGTAACTTATTGCCGATTTAAGTTCCAAATATGGTTAAAATAGTCTTGCTAGTTTCTAGCAAGAAACGTGTTAATTATACGACTTAAAAATTAATAAACATAAGGAATAATAGTCGTGTTTGTAAAACGTACAGTAAAGATAGTACTTCCAAATCACTAGATCACAAATCTACCAGTTACCGTCGAAATTTTGCGGTCATTAGGTGTTTGACGAGGTTCTCGGTTTGAGTTTTAGCTAAGAAAGCATGTTAAAGTTTTATTTACATGCACAATTTTTCTTGAACTACGTTTCGCCGGCTACGCACAGTAGTTTTAGTTTTACAAATTTTTTGACAACATATTTTTTAAATGCAACCTGATGTCAATTTCGAAGAACTGCTACAATATTTTCACCCTAATGTACATTTATTAAAACCTTTTTTGTAGCAATAAACTCCAAATGTTTTACAATTTGCACCCAAGTGTCACACATTTATTAAAAACTTTGCCAAAATCGATTAATGTTTTTATGCGAGTGGAATGTGCATTTTTTCAAGGTGCATGTATGAAAATGTGCATTGTATGACTGCACATAGTGTCGAATGTTACCAAAGCATTCTGTTGAATATATAATTTCCGTTCTTCACACTGTCGTAAAAAAACTACCGGCCATGGTCTTGACGGCTAACGTTGCAAAACTAAAATTAAATGTACTTTGAAATACAACGTTACAGTAGGCCTTATTTATTTTATGTTTTTATTTCAAAGCAATTTGGAACGAACTAGAAACTATACACATTTTTTCCCATGGAAGCAATTAATTATATCTTAAGCTTACAATATTAAGTTGCTATGTTTCAACAAGATGAGTTTACAAAACAATCATGTGAAACATCTTACCTTTTTGATTCGCAGGTTTATTTTTATTATTTCCTTTTCCGCTGTGTTTAGTCCTGATAACGTCAATGATAGTAATGTAAATGTAATTTTTTTTTTCAGGTTGTCAACCTTATCATTGAACCAGTTGGAGAACAAATTTGAAGCAAATAATGTTTTTTTAAAATTAAAACAATATGAAATATATTTTTAAAGTTTGCACCTTCTGTAGTAGCCATTAAAATGACAATAAATATTATGACTTAATGACACATGCAGTCAGTTTTTTCTCTCTTTTCTAGCATATTTGGGTATTTTGGTTTGCAAGTTTTGAAGTCTTAGAACATATATATTTGACATGACATAATTTCACTGCACTTAGTTCGGCATTGTAAATCAATTGATGTAGATTGCTCAAGAAGCTGACGCATCTAATGCTATTGCCTGAAGAAACATTTCCTTTACTGACAGCAATTTAAATGAATAAACACTGAAAATTCGTGGAGTAATTTTATATACGGCAACATTATTATAGTTTTCATACATATGCATGTTTACTAAAATTCTTTATTCGGGCAAATTTTTTTAAATTTCAGTTTGTTACTTATAATGTTTTGGTTGTTGAATATACGTATGGACGTATGTCAATTTTTTCCCCCAAAGAACGGCTATTACTAAAATTTGAAACATATTGTAATTATTATACTTTTGGTTTTATAGCATGTAGGATTATCTTTCAGTAGGTCACCTGACGTTTATTGTAGTCTTGTTAACGATCTTAATACAGTCAGGATATATTCTAGGAGGGTATTTTTATAAAGGATGTGTAGATTTTTATTCCCAGCAATTCCATTTCCTTTCCATCGTCATTACAACTCTATTCCATGCTCACCTCGCTTCACCTACGACTTCCTTCGGGCAAACAGTTAATATTTGGTTCGCTAGGCGGCTTAGCTATTTGCGAGAAAGTTTCAAGCTACTGACCTACAATATATATTTCGGGGACTACAAGACTGTTTATGACAAAATTTTATAATTCAAGCGAACTGTTTTGGTGGACACACGCAGACAAACCCCACAAAATAAAACAGCATACACATGCAAACGATGCTTTACATACTACAACGAACGACCTCACGTTTCTCGGTTGGCCGAGCTTCAGCAACATAAACAGCGCTGCTGCACGCACGCACCCACATGTGTAGAGATGCCACAGCCAGGGTCTGATGGCCGACCGCCGGTACTCAAATTTCATAACTACCATTATGCTGACAAGCTACCTATAGTTGTGTATGTTGACTTTGAAGCCATTTCAAACTTGTACAAACCTGCGAACCTGAACTTAGCATGCTGTACACCTACGCCTACCAGAAGCACGAGGCGTATAGTTTTTGTATATATGTTAGGGTCGACAATACAGTTATACCGACAGATTTGACTACAGTGCTGCCTGCAGAGCCGATACTATACAGGAGTTATGATGCGGAGGAAACGTTCATAGTGGCAATAGTGGATATTGGCCATAAGGTTTAATATTCATATGCCGTATCAAAGAAAATGCAGCCACTAACATCATTTGAAAAAGCCATGCGTCTCCATGCATCTACTGCAACTGTGCGTTCACTGCAGTCATCTATAAGGTAAAGAACCACAACGATTTCACTAGTCATTGCATAGGTCCTGCATGCAATGGATGCAATCTGTTGCGGCGATGCCCAAAGAAGCTGGTAGCATTTTTTTTTTTTTTTTTTTTTTTATAATCTGGGATATAATGAAAGCTTTAACGTGTGGCAGCTGGGCTACGACAGTAAAGACATTTTCATCGTTCCCCACACGACAGAAAAAATTAACACATTTTCGAAACAGATTAGTGATCGTTTCTCTGTACTGTTGGTGGGCACGTTTAGGTTTATGGCTCGAAGTCTCGCAACACTAGCTGAGTATTTGCCGTCTTCGAAATTTTTAAACGCATCACGTTTTTTTAAGCCAGGATCAACTGTCTCTCGTTACGCGCAAAGGGTCTTCCCCTATGATTACGTTGACGACATAGATAAGTTGGACGAGCCCTTCCTGCCTCCGAAATCAGCCTTCTATTATAGACTAACAGACAGTGGTATCAGGGATGAAGATTATGACCATGCACAGACTGTTTGGAAAATGTTTGGTTGCTCTAAGCTGGGGGATTACTCTGACTAGTACCTTACAACGGATGTTCTCATATTGGCCGATGTCTACGAGGATTTCAGAGAGCTGTGCATTGACACGTACAAGCTAGACTGTGCACATTATGTCAGGGCCACGGGTTTTGCCTTCGACTCCATGTTGCGAATGACGGGCGTCAATTGCAGCTCCTCATGCTCTACGACATGCACTTGTGAACCGACCTTGTCGGTTTGACCGCCGCACGAGGGAAATTGGACATGCCGGTATCCGCAACTAATAAATTGACTTTATTTATACGTCAGTATATTCTCTGTAGCTACGTTTGGAACATTTCACGTTAATAGAAACTCTAGCCTACCTTTTAATCCAGTAACTGACTTGTGATCGTTTGGAGTCATAGAGGTAATATATAGTAGAGGGAACATGACGTCACAAATGTGTGTCCAACATGGCCTCGAGAGTTTGGTGTCGTTTATTTATGTGTTCTCGGCGTAAAAATGCAGTCGTGTTGTTTGAAATTCATGGCGTACCTTCCAGAATATATATTTAGTCATGTGGTGTCACCAAGATCTCGGTTCAAAACCTTATAGTAAGTATGTAGCTTATATTTACTTTTTACTAAAACACCTGGGTTAAGGAAAACAGTAACGGGGCAAACATTGTTTACATTTGTCGTTCTGAAATTTCTACGCAATTATACTATGCGATAATATGGTAGTACGCTCTCCTTAGTTCATAAATTTATAAGGTACCAAAATAACACAACATAGTTGTGATTACTAAGCAATTATTATCTTGGCTCTCAATATTATTTCAAATTTCCCGCGCATATTTCACTAAAGTCACGTGACACATGTTGAACACACAATTTCGTACGCAGCTGTATAGAGGATACTCCCTCTACCCTATATTTACTATAAGTTTGGAGTATTTTACAACTCAGCATGAAACATGACGTGCTTTCGCCATATACTTGTTGTGAACTCAGCAGAGACACAGGTGCAGATAGTCGAACTTACTTTGTGCTACAGTAGCGCACTCAACTGACCGGCGCCATACGTCAAGAAATTGTTCCTAGGTTTGTAATAATTATTTTTCTTGTCTTCATCTAAAACTAACAAATTGAGATAGTATGTAATTCATTTTCTACGCATAGAATTTTATAAATATTATATTTAGTTTTCACTATGTAATTTCGATTTAACGTTGATCATTATTTTGTTGTAATTATTACGTCACGTTGGGCGGACTAGTTTTGGGTAAATATTCTTGCTCGCTTTTGGTATTTATTCCCGCACTTTTTTCGTATGTGCGTTCAGAGTTGCTCTATGTCGTGACACCGATATGTCACGTCTCAGGAATGTGGCGACTCATGTGATTTTGGAGTGAGGGGGAAGTACAAAGGTTAGTGTTGCACCATACTGCGACACATGTATGTGCTGACTCGGCGAGGAGGGAGAGGTGGTACAGGATGACATCATGGTATGGAGGAGAGGAGTGTCACATGATGAGCACGTGATAAGCATGCATGTGGTGACTTGGGAAAAAGGGGAAGGCAAAGAAAAAGTTGGTGAAGATGAGGGCAGGGGGGTGTGTCTGCTAGAGACTTTACATATATATATATATATATATATATATATATATATATATATAT
>PNEQ01060199.1:40706-121676 GCA_003012365.1 Medauroidea extradentata | reverse complement strand
TTCAGAAGACTTGTGGAAAAAAACCCTATATGTTATTTTATTGTATACATTGGAAATCGTTTACGCATAGTTAGGATAGGAGTCGAATTTAAGTTTTTAGCATCAATACCGGGGGGGGGGGGGGGAGCCCATACATGTGTTAGAGACATTTACTCAAATATTTCTTACTGAAAAAATGTTTTGTTATGATGTATGAGTTGGGTTTGGTAGAAATGCAAAATAAAATAATGTTCGGAAGACTAGGAGAAAACTGCATCAAGAATATTGCCTACATTTAAGTAAAAATTTTGACGGCACATATAACAGACAAGATGGACGCCGGAAACAATATGGCAGGACACAATTTTTCTTTTAAAATTTCTGAATTTTATGAATTTTTGTAAATTATGAATTTTTTGGAAATTTTGAAAGTTACATTATCCAATATTCTGGAAGTGACGTCATCTAAGATGACGGCCGTGGTGTCATGCAAGATTGCGGATGTGACATCATAATCGAATCCTATAAGCCTATCCCCTATCCCTTTGTCACAGAACCCGCCAAAATATACAGGATGTTCCAAAAAAATTATAACAAACGTATCTACCAATAGTCAATTTGTACGAACATAATTCCATGTTTTGTTGCAGAGCTACCTGAGAGACTTTGGACATACCTCAGTAAAGCATCCAAGATCGGGCATGGTGTGCTATTGTTTATACACCCTGTGATGCGTATAGTATTTGAACGTGTCAACAATTCAGTTATAATTTTTTTGAAACATTCTGTACTACTCACATGGTGTTGTGTTTAGTATCTGTTGAACGTTAAACCTAGTAATAAAACTTAATGTTGAGACTTAAATTCTGAAATATAGCTATATATCATATCGCAGTATATGCCTTTACCAGTTCCCACCAATTTTGACGATTTTATAACATTTATTGTATTTTCAAACATCAAATTCACGAGTTTAACTCAACTGTTCGTGAGTTAACATAAAATAGTTTGACCGTATAACTGTACAACACCTGAACGACTACTCACATGGAATTGAAAAATCATGTACATGTAACTGTTTTGCTAATGAAATATTTATGCACAGTAATTAATTTTACACAGTTTTTTGTTAGCGTATTTGTGAGTGAAATCTTCTACCGACTCCTATCAGACGCCTTCGTAAAATGGCAGTTATTATCAATCTCAAGGTTACCTCTTAGTACCTAAAACGCAGCGCGGACGTAGCTATTAGACACATATACACAATTCTTTACATATAATATATACAGAGTATTTTTGATTTACACGTAAAATTTTGTTGGAAAAATATCAAAATTTCGACAATTCCTTATGGCCTAATAAATGATGTTTAAAATGTACTCCTCATATAGTAAATGAATACACACACACCTATATATAATTCAATACCACATCAAACTACAGTTAACAAGCACTAAATGCTTTTTATATCCAAGAAAAATATTCTAACACTAAGCAAATAGGTTCACTGAGAAGTAAGTGATACAAGGTACTATTTCAGACCAATTTGAACATAGATGAAATGCCAGTGTTGAATAAAGATTTAAGTTTATTGGAGTATAGTGTAATATTTGGTCGGAACTGTACAGCAGCAGATACGATAAATGTTGTTTGTATTCAAATAAGTTCACTCATTACTGTTATGACTACCAAGAGCCTTGTCTGGAGAACGGGCTAGCGAAGACGACAGTGCAATCAGGTCAGTAGTTGCACAAGACAATGGCCTCAGCGATTCTCCCCACCTGCACTGAAGTGTGATAATATAATTAAAAGTATCGGGGGAATTGGGGGCTGTCTCCTTCAAGCCTTCCAGCCGTCACCAACTCGCCAAGATGGTCCTGGGTCGACACCCACGACGTGCCACCGTCCGTTGATAGCCGAGCACATTTATCATCAGCCTTCGGCACATCATGTTACGGTGAGGTCTAAGGTGTCCAAAGGGTCACCCACTATAGAGTAGAACATTAACGTAATTAACTAAACAGTCGCTCCCCTCCTATATAAATTATGTAGTATGGCCGTGTAGTATTTTGCATTCTAAACCATGCAGATTAAAGCCACCGCAATTAGATTAGCATGTTTATTTTAACAGTAACATTTACCCTTAACTTGACCACTTAACTAGTTTCAGTATAAAGTGCCTACCTCTGACTACATCCACGCAACCACTCTAAACCTTGTATAAAACGGTCAAATCAAATGAAAGTTGCACAACAGAACGAGAAAAAATTATTGCCATTAAGTAACCATCAAGCTGAAGGCATACAGTATTTCGCTAAACCTTTATACGTTTATTTATTTGAGAGCGCAAGTACAAACGTACATGGCACACTTGCAAGGACAAGTAGAGGTTCTCAAGGTTGTAGTTTATCTGGCTACTTGTCGGTGTTCGTGTGCTACACACCGTCGAACTATCTTACCAGGCAATTACTGGCAGGGAACGTTAAATATATATAGGCAACAGATAATAAAGCAGCATAAATACTCTAGACTAGTACTTCAAGCGTCACTTTAACTAAATACATATGCTCTACGAACGTACAGCAGATTAAGGTAAATATGTCGTTATAGTAAAAAAATTGTGAATTTTGAAATGTAAGTGCTGGCAGTTTATTGAATTAATAGTTTTTTAAACTATGCACACTGAAGGCGCGAACCATTAATTTGTTTACTTATACATGTAGAGAATTTTCCTAACTCCATTAGACATAAACAGTCATATTATAAATACATCAGTGTAATGAATTCGTAACAGTGCTAAAATAAGTTTACTGGATTGCATTCCAACATTCAAGTAAATTTTTTTAAAAGTTGTACCAGCAGGCATTATACATACAGGATGCTACTTTATGTTACACGGCCAAACCGTATCTGCTCCAGGCACAGGAATGCTGTATATAAGTCGTTGTGAAAAGCCAGTATACACTGTACTAATTTTTTACAACCTGAAGGATTCAGTTTGTTTGTTGAGATTTCTTTTTAGGTTTTCTTACGTCAGTACGCCAGTGAAAAACAAATTAAGGAGGATTGTCGCAAGGGATCATCAGCGTCTCTAAACATGAAGAACAGAGCAGCGTTGCTCGCCACAGGTAAGCGATTTTTTTTGGCAAAATATATTGTGAATCCTTACTTGCAGCAGTGTGACAATGTGAGCGTGAGACATAAGCAGTACACACGAGAAAAATCCTTGCGGCATCCGCCTTTCTGGACAGAGGTTTGTGACGAAATTCCTTAACATGTAATACGTTTGTATATCAAGGAAAATAACACAAACTATCACTGTTTAAGTTAAAAATTCTATACGCTTATTAAAAACCACAGGTAAAATACTACTAGTAAACCCAGGGGGTGGCCATGCCGTATAATGTCCAGGCAAATACTTGAAGTCAGTGTATTTGTGCCCTTGTTGCTTGAACGTTTGTACACATGGTCACTGTCGCATATAAACATTGTTTACGCTATAAGAGACAATGCACTTTGCTCAAGATTTTTAAGAGTGATAAGGAAGAAATGATTTACCGATTGGAAAATATGCCGTATTTTTCTCGGTTTACGTTGATCGAGGAACATTTTGAAATAAAATTAAAACTCAAAACAAGATTGCATTTTGAAACTCATTTCTGTGAGTACCGACATCGCCAACTGTTTGTGCATGGAAACCATTGTTGAACATAATACATTTAAGCTAAATTCTGCTATTTATAGGGAGCGTGCGAATGGCACGTGCTGCGCTCTAGCGACAGACTTGGTTAGCTTCTAGTGGGAGATGCGCGCTCATGCCGCCGCTTGGAGCATGGCAAAATCGGCGTCACGTAACGTTCTGTGTTTTGTTAAAAATGTTTAGCAATCCGCTGAAAAGTAATTAAAATTGTTGTGTTGTGGGTGCAGTGCCACATACAGTAACAGCGTTGCTGGTACGAAATTTTTCACATTTCTAAACGAAAAGCAGCATGGGTTAAGACGAAAGTCGTGGGTTGCTGCAATAAAATGCGACACGACTGACAGAAACACACAGGTAAGGTATATTGCTCTCATTTCCCTGAACTACAGATTTATCTTGGCACGTAAACGGACATTTGACCTCTAAAAGCAAAGAACCACTGTCACAGACTATTATTCCGTCTGGACTGCAACACAACCATGGCTGTTCCTCTGCACACTCCCATCCGTTTGACACAACACAAATGCACTTTACAATACACAGCTACAGCTACTGGTTCAGTGTCCCTACCATATCTTAGTGCAGGTGTATTAACACTTCTGCGAACAATAAAAGATTCTGCTAGCTTTTGATAATCAACCGTCCTCAGTGTTTTAACATAGTGAGCTTGTGTACTGGCAGATATACGTAGTTTTCTTTGTTGAAACCAAACAGGACACTTATACTGGCTTGTTGTGGTGGGGGCGGAGCGAGGCGGTGCGACGCTCCGCCACTGCTCTTGAGGCAGGAGCGGAAGCTCCGCCACTGTTAGCAATTTTGTTATTATTTCTGCCAGTAAAACTGGCAAAATAGCTTTATTTTGCACCTTCAAACTCGAAGGTCCCCGGGGGAGGACCCCCGGGCCCCCTGCTTTAATTGCAGCGGATGGATGAACCAATGGGTCTGAAATACTTAGAGCTTCGGCACTGAAAATTCTGGCACTGCAACACTGCTTATTGTTTCAACAGCAATGCTATATTTCTGCTGCGTTGTAACTTTTATAAAAATATCATAAAATTGTTGCACAGGTTCGGATAGCACGGCAACGTAATTTACGGGAGTCAGTGCTAAGATAAAATCAGATACATTTCTAACTGAATAACACAAATGCACAAAGTAAAAGCTCTGATTTTCTAGTGAACTAAAACATCTTATCAAGTCCCCTCTCTCGCTTTTTTCTACAGCACTATCACGTTTTGTACAATTGACTTAACTATTTCATAACTATCGGCCTCACTTTCCGCTCTCAAAATGTGTGTTAAGGTACAGTCAATGTGTTAAATTTGTTCATACAAATCACATTTATCAAATGCTTTTGAATTTATGTTTTCATTATAAGCACAGGTTGATTTGAAAATGTCAATACACTCGCCCTTCGAGTACAGATGTTCACGAACACGTGTAGGTCTTTCCCATTGTTGCAGCCTGTTTGTCTTGGAAGAGTCCCTCTCGCAATTTATGAAGAAGCACAATGCAGCATTGTGTTTGCAACACTTTGATTGACCTGCTTTATATTGACATACGCCTGTCAGCAAGTTTCTGTTTACATTAATAACGAAATGTTTTCAGTATTTACATATCGTAATACCCTAACTTAAAGGTACATAAACATCATTCGTATATATTTACTTTAATTATAACATTGTAGTGAGGTTGGTGTATACTAGTTTCTATCAAACACGTGCCATGTACTAAATTATGCCCCAGCCTTTCTTTAACGTCGAATACATGGTTACTTTCACTTAAGTTTCAACCTTTCTTTAACATAGACGCCCTGAAGTAAGAGGAAAACTCAATTTCCTCAAACCCTACAGAAATAATCGTACGCATTTCTGCTGGCATTGTAACTTTTTTTGTTAGCTATCTGTCGGTTATTGCGGCCAGTAGCTGTCCTGGATGCTCCTTTCAAACACAAGCGTGAACAAGGAGAATCTAAAATCTGATCCCCAGACAGACACGACTCTCTCCCACTCTGTTGTAATTAGAGTCTCCGCCACTAAGCTTGCAATGCCTCAATCGCACGCTCCCTATTTTACATTTTGTGTGCAAATTTGTTTGTTTTATTGCTATTGGCAAGCAGTTGTACATCGTCAGTGTAACATATGACCAAATTCAAGTCCAGTTTTTATTATTTTTCATTACATAATATGTGTTCATTGTAATTTTATTTTACGAGCACTCTATTTTACTGAGTTTAATCTGTTTAATTTATTTTATTTTTGTGATTGCTGATATAGGTTAACTTTTTATGTTTTGTGCAATAAGAGTATTAAGAGACAGGCTTGGTTCAGAAAGTGCAGTTTAAAGTCATTTCTCATGCTATTAATTACCGAGTGCAGATATGCTAGTGCTTTGGAGGTGGCTCGAGGCACGAAAATGGTAGTTTTGAAAGAACGCTGAAGTGTAGCATTTTGATTGGCTGAAGAGACTGGCGTTTCTCTTTTGAATGCATTATGCGATGAATGGAGGATTTTTGAACGGCGACTATAGGAGAGATAGTCACGTGATGTGCGTGCTCTCGTTTTAGGATTTTAATTAGCTGCAAGATATATTTTGTGCATCAGGCCGCCTGATTAGGCGAAGACGTGACGGGACTGCAGTTTGCTGTGAAAGAAGAGGGCCTGATAGTAATACTCTGTGGATATTTAGCAGATTTATACTACCGCGTCTGAACGTATAGTGCGTGTATGGACTTTATATTGCCGGCATCAGTCAGCCCGTGAGCTGATATAGGGAACAGGACGCGGAGAAAACACTCTTCTCGCAGTTCTACGAGACCTTCCAGACGGCGCAGAACTTCGCTCACCGACATGAAGAGTAAAGCTAAGTCTCGCCAGCCATTTGTCTCGTAGTTAGAGCCAGACCGTGACTGACGACGCCATCTTCCGATTTTTTATGCAGTCTGTTAGCGTGTAGCTCTCTGGAAATAATTCGCCCGACTGGCATCTCTGAATTAAAGAATTCATATTCAAAGAGATATAATTAATATTACGTATATTCTGCTACACTCATATTGTATTATCAATGTGGTCTTCTTAATTTGGTTTCTGAAGGATCCAGATGTTTTTATTTTTGAATTCTCGGAGTCAGACAAGTATGATTAACGATATTCAAATTGATATTACTTTACGTGAGACGACCTATTACCACATATTGTTCAGCCACCTTACGTGTGTCATTTTCGTTACGAGCTTAGTACGATATAAATTATTTTAAAATTCACTGGGCTGTAGTTTCTTTCAGTAGTATTGGAGTATATTTTAGGTGGTTCTGCATGCTAGTATTTCTAGGTTCATCAGCGAACGCTTCCAGAACTTCTGTTGGTAAGATATCCACTGGTGTTCCCCGCATACACATATCGGATCCTACTTTAGATGAGCAGTGCAGACGTAACTTCGAAATTAACCCTGAGGTACATAACCTTTATTATTAAATAGCTGAGATACATCATGTCACTACTGACGTCAGTTAATCCACTCTTGCACCACATAGTTGCGTTGCGCGGTCTTGCATAGATAAAAATGGTAGCTGCGTGTGTTGTATCAGTGACATATATATGCGTAAATAAACAATATATGTGGCCGTATTTTCAGGTTAGTTCACTAAGTCTGTCTACGTATAGAGTTGTTTAACCACATAATTTACACTATGCAAATGTAAAACGCGGCCTTTTTACTCATGAAATATAACAGTAGCAGATGTATTTCACGTACATGATCGCTCTTTTCATCCAAATTCAACTCATTTAAATCTGTTCATTCTACAGTATCAACACCATACGAGGCGCTTACAAAAATACGTACTCGATCTACGCGATGCTGTGTATTGGTCAACAATAACATATTGTTCGCGCAAAACTGGCATATGTACGTCGACTTATCAAGGAAGACCCAACATGCCATCTCCTGTATACTCTTACCTCCATGAGTAAACAACTGCACTCCAGTTGAGTAACTTGCACACAGAGGAGATATTGAGTTACATACTCCAGTCAGTAGCGCTCTTAAAACGATGTGTCGATTTTGTGTCTCACACACAAACGCACTGTACCTACCATACAGACATCTTAAGGGTATTTGCATTGCAGAGCAATCAGAGATAGATTGACATGGACCTTTTTTAAAGAATTATTTTACGAAGTTATAACTATTTTTTGGAGTTGGCTGCATTCCAGCAAATATTAGAAACAACAAAAATAAATCGATATGACTTTGCAAAATGTCTCGTAAGGTATGACACTTTGGCCTAAAACCATTTTCGAATGTAACAGCTAAATTTGTTCAGTCCTATTGCAATTTAATTTTGTAGTGTAAAGCTGTTTATCCATGACATACGTTTGATGTCATAAACGCATTTTATTAGTGTATTTTCTAGTTTAATTGCTTGGTAGTTTATTTTAAGTTCTAATTTACTACAATTGGACTGCAAATGCAAGCCTATATATATCGATATACACTGTACTGACGTTAGCAACTAACTCTACTAGTCTCTCGCACCCAGGATCCACGAAGGCCACGGCGAAAGTGAGGAAGAATACATAGCAAAAAAAAAAAAAAAAAAAAAATGTACTTTTTCAATTTTTTCCAAAAAAGTTTTTTGTAACACTACAAAAATGTTTGGTAAATTTTTACATAAAACTTGTACTTTTACAAATTTCTTTGTATATTTACCAGCATTTCTTTTAATTTAAAACAAATTTTGTATGTTTACAGAAATTATATGG
This sequence comes from Medauroidea extradentata, assembly GCA_003012365.1. Taxonomy (NCBI): domain Eukaryota; kingdom Metazoa; phylum Arthropoda; class Insecta; order Phasmatodea; family Phasmatidae; genus Medauroidea; species Medauroidea extradentata. The sequence continues at coordinate 113,235 of PNEQ01060199.1, read as the reverse complement.
TTCATTTTACAATTGCTTGCCGTGTTACAAAAAATATTTTGGAAACTAGTTTCCAAAATGTTTTTCTAATAGTGCGAAATGTTTTGTAAAATGCGACTCCTTGGTTTACTTCGTTTCAAATAGAAAAGTCTGCTCATTAACATTTATTTTACTAGTTCCCAAAGGCGTTCACGACATTTGAAACCACTTTAAAAGGTTTCTGCCATCTTACATTTTATTACCTGTCTGATAATGTTCTGATACTAGGTTACAAGATTTTCCTTGTAAATGTACAACTTTTTTACGGTGTGGAGAGGAAAGATGGACTGCCTGCGTAGGCCTGACTGGGCGAGGTCACAAAACTCTCGCACGCGCCCAAATACCTTCAAATTAAATTTGTCGCAAGTAAAAAACGATTGAGTCAATTTACTTGAAAATATATTTTACGTTAAATTTCTATATGTTAGTTACTTAATTAAAAAAAGTTTTAAGAATGTCCTGTTCGCTACTGACAGAAAGAAATTGTAGACAAAATAATATAAGCGAGGAACTTTGTTTTTGTAGATAGGGAATATCAGCGGATAAAAGAAAACTATATTTTAAATTTTGATGCCTCGATTGAAGATATCCGTGAATGTATATGTTTGATGGCAGGTATATCTGTATACAGCGGAGATTATCTCGTTTGTGCACGGGCTAAATCAGCGAACCGACTAAACTCTCCTCTGTGTTTACTACAAATTATTTATTATTTTAGTAATATACAATGTATTTGTTATAATGTAGACTAAATGTATTTCGTTGGAAAAAAAAGTGATCCAGCCAGCTGAATAAACTCTACTCGATTTTTTAAATTTTTTCTAAATTTGTGTTGTAGTTCGAAAAATTGTCTTCTAAATCAAATTGTGTGAACATACAGATACCGGGTTTCAGGACTGTTCAGATTTAAATTTTCAGAGAAGAGAATTGTAGTTTTGCTGCAGAATAGTAGACGTGACAAATGGAAGCTGACATATAAAATTAGAGTTAACTTTAAAATAAAAGAATGATTATAGAAACATTGTTGTCATACACCATTTCGATGGTCATGAAATTAATTATAAAGTTTTACGCACGTTTTAGAGGACACTATTGAGATATTAGAACGCAAATGGTCGGAGAAAATTTGAGCCATTTGCTATCTCTACTACACTGGAAGTATGAAATCCTCCTTCAAGAATGTTATGTGAGAACGTTTCTAAGATAATGTAAGTGGACTTTACGTATCGTCGACAACGAGATTATTATAGATGGCGACTCACAACTTAGCACAATGATGGGAGCTGGAAGAAGTGTCAGCTATGGTCTTTGTTAAGGAAACATCCAAGTATTCGCCTAGAGATATTTCGAGAAAGTTGAAATTAGGATCGCCGGTGTAGGGGATCGAACCTGGGTCTTCTGAATGCGAGTTCAATGTGTTGACGTTGCGTCATCTCTCTCGATGAGATTCTAAATACAAAGAGCACGAGATACATACTATTTACCCTTGCAATTTTACTTTGATCGCCTATTCTCCCCAAGGATAATTTTATCTGGCTCAAATTTTTTAAAGTGGAAAGTATTAATATTATCAGAAAATAGCATACATAGTTAATATTAAAAAAATATAACTGTCAAAAGTAATTTTCAAAAGCAATATATTTGGAAAGTTTCAATTTTGAATTTTTTTTAGAAGCAATACACTGTTCATGCAAACATATATCTTGTAGTCATGTGATAAAATAATTGTAAAAATTGCACTATTAATGGAGCTTCTGCGTCATCCCAAGTGGGTTTCTAATTTCGTTCCCTTTGACCAGTTAACTCGAATGCATGCGTTGATCAAGTAACACTGTTTAGCTGCCAGGATTACAGGCCAATTTCTCCTCTCATATCGTATATTAAAATGTAATTTGATCCGAAATAATACCAATGCGTTTTCAATAATAAAGGCTTTGAATACTGAATACTGCCTCATAACTATGAGCAGGAAGTGAACAAGCTATAGTGGTATAAGAGCCATGTTAAATGGCATTCACAATAAATTGAGCACTTTTGGAGTCCTAGTTATACTATCGTATAATCTAACGAGTATATATGACCAAATTCTTAGTATAACTATAATAGTAAAGGGAGTAAAATCATTCAAAACACCTCAAAAACCTCAGTAGTGGACTCCTGTGGCATAATTAAAACTTATTTATTAGTATTGTTGTTGACAAGATGGCCAGTTAACAATGTGTTTATAACTGTGACTTGACTGTATGTGAGCAGCCATACTGTGGATGTCAGTGGAGCAGCAGGAGGCTGTGGAACATCTGAGAGGAAGAGTGGCTGTTGTGACAGGAGCCAGCTCCGGCATGGGGAAGGCGATCTCCATCCAGCTGGTCAAGAGAGGCGTGAATGTCGTCGGTATAGCCAGGAGGTTCGAGCTTCTGCAGGTACTACTACTAGTTCATATACATACTTATTCCTTATGGGCGTGGTGAAGGTCAGTGAAGAGATTGGAGTTTGTACTTAGGAGGAGTCCTCGATGGGGAGATATACGCCTATGGATATGTCAGACATGTAATAAAATAAGACTTTCTGTAGAGAAATACAACTATAACGCATTATCTGATGGTAGTATTTGAAAAACAAAAGGGGGGAAATATTTTCTTTTATTTCCATCATCAGATTATAAAATGGGGGAAAAAATCACAACCATATGAGCGGCGAAGATTGTGTGTGAGTGCTACTAGACAATTTATTTTCTATTGCAGCGGTAATTTATGAAAGAAAACTTGTCATAGATTAAATTAATTTGAAAATTTTAAATGCTGCATGAATTACAAGTTTTAAAAAATTTTAATGTAAAGAAATAATTTAAATTACATTTAAATATTAAATAAATATATTTGTGGAACATGGTGATGAACTTTTACGTCCTTAGCCATTTAAATTCACAGTTGTCGTGGTTGACAATTCAAGTGATATCTTAAATTTAGTAAAATTCAAGTTATGCATGTTAAATAATAACTTTTTTAGCAATAAAGAAACAAAATTGAATATTTCTCACTCTTAATATTTAAAATTCGTAATAGTGTGCCATATGACTTTTGATATTAGGCGAAAGGATAGGATGTCGAAGTGCATTGCACAAAAAGGGCTAAAGGTGAAATAAAATCAAAACGTCGGTTTTTGTCTTGTATTTCTGACCTTTCTGAATTCTATATATGCATAAGTCTAGAGATGGTGAAATTTCGCAAATTCAATAATCTGTATGTTACAATCATATGTCCTATGCATTCAAGTCCCGACCACTTGTCCACTAGCTGCTACTCAGTGGAACAGCAGACAATAAACGAATAGACAGGGCTTGAATATGCATAGGATATTTGATTCTTACATGCTTGTCATTGAATTCGCGAAATTTCATCATCTCTACAGTGACATGAAGCATTTATTGCAGGGAATACTGGTCTTTATGTCTGACTTCGTTGGAATCTTAATGTGACGGCTTGTACAGAATATTTTTTTCTAAACTTCTAATAACTTTCGATTATAATTTATAAGTTTTACTGTACATGTAGCAATAACAACTTTTTAAATAAACAATCGAGAGAGTATATTACAAATACCAATCCTTATATTGTCAGAAAATAATCTTCGCTCTGTTAAACTTGACTACGTGCAACGTGTAATGTTGTAGAATATCTCAGCTTCTCTTGAGGGCGAGCCTGGGAAGTTCTATCCCAAGAGATGCGACGTACGTATAGAAGAAGACGTCGTCTCAACATTCAAGTGGGTGGAAGATAATCTTGGAGCAATTGCTGTTCTTGTGAATTGTGCTGGAGTAGCTCCTAATGCTAGCCTCGTTAGTAAGTTGACATACTTTAGTAAGTGTTTAAGGTATAATCCCTGCAATTTGTTTTGGCATTCAACACTCTGAAATTGCATAGTCCAGATATATGTTGTTACAAATTTACTATGATCTTAGATAAATACATATTCAATTATGACCTAATTAGGTTCCATGTTATTGTTTATAACACCAGGTACAAGAGTAACAAATCACCGTTCTCAAATTTAACACATATATTTTATACTAGAAACATTACTGCAACTACTTAAAGAAATGAAGCAATTACTCTTTGTGTTGTAAGCATGCCACATTTATAAAGAATTTGTTGGAACAGTTCCAGGCATCTATAATAGTTTTTTTTCACGTCCTAGGTAAATTATAGTGCAGGTTTTGTACAAAAGTTTTTACATAGTCAGTCCTTCGTTACGCCAGGCCAACGTAAAGCTATTCTTGTGAGGTATTCACAGGCAAAACGTGCTTCTGTTGTATGTAATGAATGGTACGTACCTTATCACTGATAACCTATTCTTTGTCATATTATTTGCCAGAAAGATACAAATACTGCACTACCTCAAGAACATAAGTGATGAAAAAGGTATTATTTTTCTAATTTGTTTAAAAATGTATTTTCTGTACAGTAGTTCACTCCCATTGCACGAGTCCTACTAACCAACTAGTAATTGTTTTATATTTGGCGTACATAGTGCAACAATAGCTTATGTTTATTATTTTATTCGAAACTGAAACTAATTTTCAGCACCTAAATAAACGTGCGAATTATATATCTAACAACACCGAAAACACTTGTGCTACGCTATACACTTACACAGTTTCCCATTAATACATAAATCATAATCTACAATTGTCATGGGAGCCAACAGAACCCAGAGTAGTTCTACAATCACTATTCACATATCACAACTATTCTTTCTATAAACCATCGTACCTAACGCATTCTTATAAGACTCCGCTACACTTGTCCTCTGAACTCTGATGAGCTAAACGTGAATTCTTATTATTTTATGAATCAATCAAAGTGTTTCAAAAATTCCATATTTTATCCGCAGACGAAGAAAGAAATCCTAAGCATTCACGCCAGTCATTCTCAACAGTTACTCTTAAAAAATGCTAGTTAAAGTAGTGGGTGAGAGGCAGGCGGGGATATACTTGCTATATATATATATATATATATATATATATATATATATATATATATATCGGCGAGTTTCGTTCTAAATTCCACTTCAAATGCATAGCAACTGTGTAGTAAGTAAATGAATATATTTATACGTATGACTCAACTAAGATTGAGTAGAAGAAGATATAGCAGCTTGTTATACATGAATTGTTTCACAGATGGCAATACGAGCTCCTGGGGTGATATACTCAACACCAACGTGCTGGGTCTCAGCAGGTGTACCAGAGAGGCTGTTCGTAACATGATGGAGAATGCAGTATACGATGGACAAATAATCCACATTGGCAGGTAAGACGAACATCGAAGTGTGAGTATATTTGGAGGACAAAACAAGCGAGAATGTCTTCTCGCATAATGTTCATGAAGTGTGTTGTTTTTCCATCTCTTGAGAAATACTCTCTCACTGGTCTAACGACAGTTATTTCTGAAACACCCTCCCCCCCTAGTACTCACACTTGCGATGACATTTAATAAAGTTAATAATATCTAAACTGAGTTGTAACATATCAATCATGGGTTAGTAACTAATTCGCCTTCTTGCTCAAGAGTTTTAATGACCAACCACAATCTTTGGTGTAGTACGTTAAGGCTTTCGTGTCAAATAAGATGACTGAAGAACTGTCAAATTTCTATGCACGAAAAAGATGATTTCACACCACATTTTAGCTGTGCTGATGGCCATTACTTTGTAACATTTACTATCTGCTTGTAGATGTAATATTGTGAAATTTTTAAAATGTAGACTAAAATGTTATCCGTTTTATAATCATGAATTGTGGCTAAGTTTGTGGTTTTAATTTATTTTATAAAACTTAGTTATAAATGTACATTTAAAGGTAGGCATGTATGTACTGCTACGTTTTGTATTTTTGACGTTCCAAATATATTTTTGGTTAATTCATGTCGTTTAATAATCATTGATTGGATGGTCATAAAATTATATCTATTTTAAGGCACATTGTAATTAGCAAAAAGGGCTTTTGTGATCATCAAAAGCTAAAGTATTCATAGTGCTGGTTTTCTTAACTTCCACAGAACACAAGCTTTCATATTATTTGTTATTTAATATTATGGGTATTTAAAGTTTGCAAAATTTCTTGTACGGTGAATGTCAAGACTTTGTTGAGAAAGTTATTTTTGCCTTTTAATCGGTTATAGATTTTCGTAATTTCAACGTATTACTACCATTTTAATGGAAGGTAGCTGTATGGCATAGATTCTTGCCAAACTGCCTGTGTCCCTACGAGAAGAGTGAAAAGACTTTATGATTGCGAATGTTGTGAATTATCCTGAGAGTTAGTGTATAGCAGTGCTGACGTCTATTGAACACTGTGGTTGGAGAGGTTATTCTCATTATTTTTTCATTATATTTATAAAGAGCTGTATTACACACCTTGCACATCCATAACCCAAATAAGATGTTCGGATAAATTTTTCCCAAGTTGTTTCATGTTTCATTTAAGTTTATCTTCAGCAAAGTTTCAACCCACTGATGTGTTACTGCCCCCTCTGTGTATTTCTATCTGTTTATTTTATATATTTTTAACTTCCCATATCATATTTTCTTTGAAAGGTAAAAAGAAACGCTTAGCAGCAAATACATGTTGCACGTACACAATGCTTCTGAAAAAGAAATATATGCTTGCACAAAACCTATTTTACAGTATATGTAATATGCACTGTATAATCTATGTTTATACATATAACAGCATTAAGGGGCTTCTGGGTCCAGTGTTTTGGTGAAATGCAACACAACATCGAATTTGATTTTAGTAACGTTTATTCTCATGGAAGGTAGCTCGATTTCAGTCAATTATATGTCTGATCGGAAGTCGTTCTGTGAATATATTTAAGTATTCTGTTAGGATACTAGGCTAATGTACATCCATATTTGTGGGATGGATAGATGAAGGTTTTTGCAACTCGAGGACTAATCTTGGGTATTGTATTTTTTTAAATATTCGAAAACATACTCTTATTGTTTCATTGTGTATGTGACTAGATGACAAATATCTTATATCTTGTGGCTTTTATCTGTTTGGTTTGTTTTAATTTACATTAAAATAACCAATAACATTGAATTAAACCAGTTTAATTCCTCAGTTTACATCACAGACTGAAATCGTAATCACAACCGAGACTCTCATCCCTTACAGCACGAATAGTTTCTTCGTAACATGTGTTAATGTATATCACTCTACGACAGACAGAAAACATGCCATAATTGATTGGCCAAACACGCTAAGAAAGTTCGGAAATCTAATTTGTCACAGCTGAAACTAGGAAACTGAAAATCTGCACCTTACCGGCCAGATTACGCAGTGCCTAGAAGACTGAACCGCAAAAGTTAACAGGGGGTGTTAGCATTAAAGAAAATATCTTCAGTGTCGAGTATCAACCGAAACACCTCGTTCTCCGCAAACTGATATAATTGTTTCCAGATATATGAAAGCTTGATAAGATATTGCAATTTAGGTTCCTTTCTGAAAATTAAAATTATCAGTATTCGAGAGATCTACATATTGTAGTTACATATCTATGGTCATATAGGTATATTATCTTACTATTTACATTACGTATACATATAACGTTTTTGGTGTTGTCATGAAAATTGTAAACGTCATTACATGTAACAACACAATATAATTGGTGAATTTTTTAACACTTATCTTATTGTTTTAAATAGACAGATATTCTATCCAAAAGGTTGAACGTTATGAAAATCTGAAGCTCTATTGTAAGTAATATCTCTTAATACTTATCATTTAATATAAAAGGATAAGGGATTTATTAATACCAAGCCATATCCGAAGTATTTTTAGTTATTTTAACAGTGTACTTCTGTAACAAACTATTTATTAATTTAGTAGCGAAAAATTTTACTTATGTTTAATTCACTTGTGTGCTGTATTATTATATTACGACAACATGTGTTAATCAGGAGTAAAACTTGTTTGAAAGCTTTTTAACTTTGTAACAACCTTACAAAAAAGTACTTTAGTCCTATTTACTGTTGTCCGAACTATTCGATTTATGAGACTAATGTGCTTCAAATAATGTTTCAAAGCTGAGGACCTTTAAATGTGTTTTACTCAAAACTAATAATTACCTCGTTCTTGTTTGCTGCATAACACAAGAAAGTACCGCAATCATAACTAAATAAAATATTATTTAAACATGTTATTAGGATAATAGAAAAAGTAATTATATTTTTATATAATTTCCTTGCAAATAGCAGAAAGTAATGCTACATATTCAATCAAATATTTAAGGCGACTCTAAACGTACAAGTTTGTTCTTCGTCTGTTCAGTTAAGATGATCACGTTGTTGTATAGTGTTGCCGGATATTACATCGGAAACAACTATCCCGGCACCGGAATGTACGCAGCCTCAAAATTTGCGGTGACTTCCTTGACTGAGAGCCTCAAGAGGGAGCTGGTGAGAATGAAGAGCACGATCCGAATTACAGTACGTATCACTTGCATAAATGTAGTTATTAAGCGCACATTTACACGTAACTGCCAGTTTTGAATACTTGTCACTTTGGATACTTGAGTTGGGACATTATTACACTTTTCAAGCAGTGAGCTTCAACTCAATGACTAATATACCAGTTACTACTCTTACGAGTGTACCAAACATTTAATAAAAAATGCTCGACGTATTGCAATCCGCTGAAGAATAGAACTACTTATCAGTTTTAAAAATCAAGGTGTTATTTCTGGTTAGCTCCATCATTATTTCAAAATAATTTTGCCAAATTTGAGAACAATTATTAATTTATTAAAAATGCAGCTACTGCGAGTTTTAAGTTATTCTTGAAACAACTGCAAACAATATACAAACGTAAATATTTTTGACATCCTTCAGTTTATCAAAGGCAATGTTTTTCTACGGAAAACGTAGTTGTTTTAAGATATTATATGATCTTATTATAGATCCTTCGGAATAAAGTAAGCACTGAAGGTTGAACCTTTGAAAAAAAATCACCAGCTATTACTGCATATAATTCAACATCAAAAATACTTACATTACAAATTGTGATGTCCTACTTAAATACTACAATACAGAAATAAGATGAAATGAAATTGACGTGTCTGTATTTTATATCATTAATAATCTTTTTTTATTAAACGACCACACAATTTATCTTACACGCGCAGACATCATGTGACTTGTCCAAGAAAGGTTGGACATTTCCCGTCGTTAGTCGTTACGTGCGGAAAGATACGAACAGACGGAAAATGGAAATTTAGCAGGGCTTTTGCGAGTGCTCACTTTATCCCGAATAGCATATACACCGCATTAAATCTAAAGCACTAGGAGGAAATTACAAGCCTCGTCACTGGCATAGGAAAACAAAGTCATTTACCGAAGTTTCGAAATTTCCCTCCTCTGAAGCGCATCTTATAGAACGAACATTATACGTTACAATGAAATAACGAAACGAAACAATGCAACTTTATTCTTACGCATGCCATTTACAAATGGTTGTAATTTATATGTTGAAAAGCTAAACACTACAACAAAACTTATGTTATAAACATGACAATTATGAAACGTTTCTTTCCATAGTTAATCTCGTGTTGTAACGTTGGTGTTTGGAAAAGGGGATTCGTAGCCAACATTAAAGCATTTCCGGAGAAAAAAAACTGCATTGTTTAACGTGAGTGTTCGGGCTTTCTTATTAATTGTCCCTGAGAAAAACAGCACTAGTAAAGATGATTGTATACCCGAGGATGTGTTAGATGAAACATACTGACCTACGATTCCACAACATTCTAGAACAGTGTGCAAACCGAGCATTATAGAACGCGGGAAGTTTTGGTAGAGTGAGCCACGTATTGTTCGTACATGAACACGCAACTACACAGAGTTAAACTAACCGAACCTTTAAGTTATCTGACAAAATTTGTTATCAAACTTAAAAAAAGAGCACATATTTAAATAAAATATTCTTTTTGCTGAAAATACAAAATCAGTTCTCTTGTCTTGCAAATTTTTGTCTCGCCAGCAATAGTTCACGGTTTTCTGGCCGTAAACCACTACTGCTGTTTTTACTCAGGCTATTTTACAGTCAAGAGTTGTGAAATAACATCAAGGAACCTATGGCATAACACACTTCTACTATTAAAAAAACCATATACAGTACCACACCGGGCAAAAGTGATTGGAGCATAAATAAATAAATGCCATATAAGGAGTGCAACCGTAGCCATATTTGCGCATCTTTGACTTGACAGACTTTTCGATTGGGCGACCGTTGGCATCTGCCAGACCCCAAAGGATGAAATAAAGCGAAGCTCTGCGATGGAATAGCGATAGAATGCGATAGGTGAAAAAAGTGTGTGGGGGGGGGGAACAGACGGAATTACCCCGAGAAAACCTGCTCGCCAACAGCAATGTCACCAAGCGACAATATGAGCTGATATGACAGACCTTGCACAGTATATTACAGTGTGCGCGGCGAGAGAAACCCTTGACGTGAGGAAGGTGGAATTATTGCGAGAAAGGGCAGTTTTGGCGCAGTAAAAGCTTTGGAAGAAATATTTGCTTTAAATGAACCTATATTACACAAAAAATATTTTTGGAACGAAAAATAAGTTTTTTTTAAAATACTGATCCTGATGTCACAGAGAAACAACAATTTACTATTTAAATACCGTTACATAATAATTTCCACAAATGGTTATTTTTTATGGTAATACTCACTTATCTAACACAGTTAACATGTCTCAGTACGTATGCTTTAATGAACAGACTTTTGTTTCCAATTAAGTAAATTTTACAGGTAAAGTTGTATCTACTATCACGAAAATATCTCGCCTTTAGATAAATAGGATAACAACTAAAAAATATGGTCCCGAGATATTATAATTCATTGGTTTGTAGACATACATGAGCAATGGCGTATGTCCACAAACCATTAAATTCTAATTGTAAACTCCCTTTGCAACAAACATTTCAAATATTTCCGAGATATTATTGACATTTAAAGTTTAAGCAGAAAAACAAATTTAGGCGCCGAAAACTTTCACTGTAACCGCAATATTACCTTTCATGTTGGAGCCCTGCATTGTAACGTAAATTATATCATGTGTTTATAGTGCATCTTTCCTGGTGCCACCAACACACCATTACTAAGGGACTATTTGGCAGGCACTTCACAAGGAGATCTGGGAACTCTTTCTATGCTGGAGCCTGAAGATATAGCTGATGCAGTAATCAACGTGTTGTGTACTTCTTCAAGAGTTCAGGTGGGTCACTCGTGTTGTGGACTCTTGAGTTGAGTGCCCACTGAATGTGTCTGTAAAGAGCGCATATATATATATATATATACTATAATGCTACTATAATACGTGAAAAGTCTAGGCGATAGGCAAAATCATACTGCAGTTTTTATTTACAGATTACCAATTAGCACAGTTATTTATTACACCTAAATGAACAAATCTGGAAGAATAGCCACAAAAAATATTCCCTTAGAATCCAAAATGACGGCCAATTTTAATATGACTGAATGCGTTAAAATTTTTGATTTTAATAACCAGTACTTCAGTGTTGTTATGGCATTTTCTAAAATGCATTTTTTTACTCAATCCAAGAATAAAGGTTGTTTACCTGTAAATTTTCCGTAAATATACTAATATAAAGGTCTACAAAAATTGGCTACCCAAGTTCAGGAGTGGGTGACGTTTTTTCTTATCGACTTTTAAGACCGTATGAAACGGGGAAACAATAAAGCTAGTGGTGAACGCTGTACATGGGCACTTTCTTCACCAATATTACAATTTTATCGATTTAAAACCCACCCCCAAACCTTCAGTTTTTTGTTAGTCTTCACAACTTAGGTTTTTTTTGTCCATCTTTACCACCTAGAATTTATATTTAGATAATCCATTGTTAATTTTTGCCAACTTTGTTATAATGACATAATATATTCTACTTGCATCCCTCTTATATTTCATGTTTGTTTCCTGCATATAGATAGCCTTTTATCAAATTAGTGGTTTTTTGGGGAAAATAGTAGGTAAGGTAAACAATCTTTATTCTGATGCTGAATACAAAAACTATACTAAAAGTATTTTCTAATAACAACATTAAAAGCAATGGAATATTAAAAATCACATTTTTTAAAATGTAATCAGCCATAGCAAAAATATGGCCACAATTTTCGATTATAAGGGAGAATTTTTGCTTCTCCACTACCAGATTTTTTCCTTTAGGTGTCATAAATAACTGTCCCAAGTGGTGACCTGAGACTCAAAAGTGCAGTATTCTTTGTTTTTCCCTTGTGTACCGCCTACACTAGAAATAACAAACTTGATGTGCTGTTCTTGACTTCTGTTCCAAGCAACTGCGATTTAAAGTTTCCCTCCACGCTTTACAATTTATATTAAGAAGAAATAGCGAAAATACCTTCCAAAACCTATCACTCAATAGATGATGATCCATACTAGCCAAGTTGCACGAAATAGAATCCATGAAAATACCAAATTTAAAAGCCTTAACATTTATTGAAAATGCAACACATATATTGTAGTCAAAATTGTGAATGGAATGGAACATATTTTTTGCTCAAATTGAGGTTTGTTGGTGTGATTACTATCTGCTTATTCAAATTCCTAATGCGGGTAAAAAAGTATATCTTCGCAGGAACCATGTAACAACAAGAATTTTCTAACTAATTGTTGTAAGGTACAATGTCAGCGCTTGTAATCCTCTGGGATTGCTTTTTTTTTTTTTTTCTATTTTTGTGTTTGATATATATTTGTTTTTTCTTGTTCGTGTCCATTCTTTGTCATGCAACACAGGTTTGATCAGCAAAACGTGAGCAATGGCGTACGTCCACAAATACTAAATTCAAACTGTAAACTGTAATGTCAGTGTCAAAGAATAGGTACATTATTTTGGTACATTGTTTTAATAATATACAATTATTATTTTATAGTTATTTTCAGATTTTTTCACCCTGATAATCACACATAATGAAAATAAGCCAAAATCGAACAAAAAAAATATTTTTCAGGAAAACTGTGTATTATTTTACGAAATTTGGGGCTATGGTGACCGAATGGTCAGACCATTCGCCTCTCACCAAGGCGATTCAGTTTCGATTCCAGGCGGGTCAGTCCCCGAAGAATCATGTCAAGGACCTCCCGTTTCCCCCGTCCCTTCATTCCGGCACTGCTCCATACTCGCGCCATATCACCCCTCACTAGCGTTGAAGATCTAAATGTTAAGCGCTGATCAAAATTTTTCACTTTCACTTTTACAAAATGTGAGAATTGCATGATTGAACTCAGTCTGGTACTTTCCGAAAGCACTATGTTAAAAATAATTCGAGTTTCTTACACCGATGAGAACAAAACTACCGATCATGGCATGGTCTTAAGGAATGGTGTTGCGAAACTACAGTTAAATGCACTTTCCTTACATAGAGTAAGGCAGAGTTACTGTAGGCCCATATTTATTTATGGTTTCATTTTTTAGTAATTATGTTTTAATAAAATTTAGAAACACGGCAAAAATTTCCTGTGAAAACAAATAATTTCATCTTAAGTTTACCGCATGAAGAGACCGTTGGAGTGTTTTAGGCGCACGTATGCAACCCGCATTAAGCCCATATAAATCAATGCTAACATTACTTTCGTTACCGCTACAAGAGTATTATGCATATCGATATCGTCATCTCGTTTTATTTTTGCTGCGTTCGCCGAAGTCCAAGTGTGTGTAAAGAATGGCTGACTACATATTTCACAAAACTTTTTTTTTTTGTATCATGTTGATAATGTAACCGTTTCTTAAACTTAATTTTGCAGAACGCAGCTCAAACAAATATGGCTGCTTATTTAATGAAATGCTAACACAATTTGATTTGCGTAGCACTTTAATTACACTGAGAAAAAGAAATGGTACCATAAAATATAATTGGTTTCCCTCAAACAAATGGTACGTTCATATATGGCAGAACAAATATACATTTGGCAGAACAAAATAATATGTTTGGTGAAATATGTTTGTGCTTACCAAGCTGCATTTGTTTGAGTGAAACAATAAGAATGTTTTAGGTAACAATCCTGCCATTGTCCGGTTGTTTAAAATAGAAAATAAATTAATTATCCGCCGATCTTCCTATTGCGGAGATACTATTCACGTTTCTAATCATGTACTGAATGTTTTATTACAAAGTTAAATTTCTTGGCATAGGTGGTATTTGAACCCGAAAACCTAAAATTAGAAGCCTATTACCATAACCACTAGACCAGCAGAGCCGTTGAACAAAGAATGGGTTATGATGATACATCAGGGAAAATTAACAAAATTTGGTATGTGTTTATTAAACCGATAGAAAATTAATGGGTTGCGTTTGTTACATTGTTTATTATTAATAACGACATTTTAACGAAATTATATATTGAATGAAACAAAAACATAACTAACCAAAACGAATAAGTTGCCAGCGTGTCCGACATCTTGATCACGTTATACAAACAACTGTTTGTTTAACACAACGATGGTATTACATCTTTCACGCAAACAAATGTTAAGTACGTATACGGCGAAACAAGTATATATTTGGCAGAACCGAATGACATGGTTGATCACAAATGTTTGCGCTAACCAAACTACACTTGTTTGAGAGAAACAACAACGAATGTTTCAAGTGAAAATTCAGTTTATTGCCACAAGTATAGACTGAGACAACTAACTGCGACTTGGTTATGCCAACAAAATATTGTTTAACTGAAACAAATATGTTCAACCATATTACCTGGTTACAGTAAAAAAATTTGTATGTTTTTTGTAAACAAGGCGTTTTTAAGTGAAACATCGCATGTTTCAGTAAAACACATATTCCTCAAACAAATATAATTTGTTATGTGAATAATTTCTTTCTCTCAGTGTACTAGGAAGATTAGCCTTGATTGATATGGGGTTAACGCAGGTTGCATACATGTGCTTGAAACACTGGAACGACCTCTCAAACTGAAGCCAATAAACTGAAGGCAATGTTCGAGCAAGACGTCTTTGTAAAATATAGAATCATAGAAATAATCATATTTTTACATAAGTGTATTATTTTGAGATTTATCTTTATTGATAACTTATATGACAATGTAATTATTTTTCAGGTTCTCAATCTTATGGTTGAACCAGTTGGAGAAATTTACTGAAGTAAACGGTGTGTCATGTTTCTTGTCTACCATGAAAGAG
Source organism: Medauroidea extradentata (assembly GCA_003012365.1). Lineage (NCBI taxonomy): Eukaryota > Metazoa > Arthropoda > Insecta > Phasmatodea > Phasmatidae > Medauroidea > Medauroidea extradentata. The sequence continues at coordinate 97,977 of PNEQ01060199.1, read as the reverse complement.
TTTCTCAGTGATGAAAGTGTAATATTTGTATTTGAATTCTGCTCCTTACTGTAACATATAAAATGATAAAATAAATTAAGTCATAAGCACACATGCATCGAGTTCAGATTATTTCTTCCTCTTTTTCAGTGTATTCGGGTATGTCGGTACAAAAGAATGCATTGCCAGTTTTGAAGTTTTAAATCATGTACTCGTTTTTTTGTTACCTATCAATGTTTTATTGCATTCTATCGGACGTTGAGAGCTACTTTATGTAAAATGCTCCAGAAGCCGAAGCATAAAATACGCTGGATTTTCCTAATCACTTCGTATTCATGTTCTAATGAAACATTTAGTTGCTGTCATTAAATTTATGACACAATTTCAATGAATTAACATAGAAACTGCGTGTAGCGGTATTCAATATGATGACGTCACTATAGTACGGTCGTTTAAGAAAAGGATTTGGCACCGCACAGCAAGACCTGCCAATGGTAAGCCACTTGCCGCTGAGGTGGGATGCAACAGGTAGGTGTTACCGCGACTAAAACAACCTGGACCACACACATACATGAATCTACCCTCAGCCACCGCAGTCTGCGTTACGTTAATCAATAACCAGAATTTAAATCTGTAACTTTTCACATAGTTCAAAGACAGAAAAAAAATATTTCCTAACATATTATAAAATTTTATGCCACATTGTGCAGCCATTTAATTCATGCAAGAAAATAATTAATTACAGCGAAAATTTACTTCGTACGTTATTGTGATAGAAGATACGTTAATGTCTTTTAATAGATACTCACAGTGAATATTGAATGACATAATGGTGACACACTAAGTTCGTCGTTGTGTGAACTGATACTAGATCTATGCGATTCGTAGGGGCCGTGGTGGCCGAATGGTCGGACCATTCGCCTCCCACCAAGGCGATCCGAGTTCGATTCCCGGCGGGGTCGAGGTAGGGATGTGCCGGAAGATGCCGTTGGTCGGCGGGTTTTCTCGGGGATCTCCTGTTTCCCCCGTCCTTTTATTCCGGCACTTTTCCGTATTCACTTCATGTCACCCCTCACCAGGGCTGAAGATCTCGATGTTAAACGCTGTCCAAAATCTATCTAGCCCACTCTATGTTATTCGTCATCAGAACTGACGTCAATGTTACTATCGATACTGCTGTCTTGGTCCCGAGGCATACAATAATCGCCTCATCTGTGATTTCTCCCACTCCTTGTTCCCAGTCGTGGAGAATAATATGTTTGGTGTGTTCGACATCAACTTTTCGCCACTCGTCCGGACTAGTTTCATGAAATGTTTCTTGTGACAGTTTAAATGCCTTGTACTGGGAAAATTGAGGTAGAGTACTACTTCTTGCAACTATTCCTTTGACTTGAGTCCAAACAAGTTCAATGGCGATGTAACCTTGGTGGTAAGATGACAACCTGACGACTAGGTGTCATGCAATGAGAGCCATTTCATCTACTTTGTAAACAGTAAGATGTACTCACTGTAGTATCTCAGCTTTCTTCTACAGGGAACACTGTAGTGATATAGCCACTGTATGATGTCTATTATGTTGCATTAGGTAGGAGGTTTATCCACCAGCACGGAATAATATGATGCATTGTTCATGTAAATATATGTTTCGCAATTGTTTGCCTTCAAGTCACCAATTTTCTGATTCACGGCCACAAAACTATCCGTTTAACTCCTGTGCTCCGTTTCGTAATTGCGTATTATCACTCTGCCTCGACACACAGCAGGGAGTGATAACGCTGGGCGTGACAACGCCGCATTTACCTGCCATCCCGCCTGCCGGCAAGTTTCAGCAGATTGGTTGCTTCGAGTAACATGCTGTCTCTCTCTTACACTGCTGTAGGCGAGGCCAACTCTGTTCCTATGCCGGCCCGACTATAGTTTCATACATGTGAAGGTTTACTGAAATGTTTCTTCAGTTTTTTGTTACAGATTATCGTAATATCGCAACGTAACTGTTTGCAGACCAATAACAGGCATCAAACATTACAATAGCGGGATTCTTATAGGCTTAGTCGAATAGGGCAACTGCTCTACGCACAAGCGAAACCCAGTAATATTTTCATAAGCTGAACGTGTGTTGAAACCCAGCAAATACTCAAGTTTTCCCGCGATAACCCATCATATGTAATTATAGTTTGATAATCATAATAAGAGACCCGAATTAATTAGAGAAAAAGTTAGATTTCACACTCCCGTACACATTCATTACTTTCGCCATTGGACCACTTTTACTGAAACTCTTCCTTGAAGATTGTGAACCAATGGCATGCGTGCATGAAAACACTCACTGACTCCCACAACTGGCCACTCACTGGAGCAGGAGCCAATATACAAGTAGCTGAAGACAGAGTGTACACAGGACTGTGGAGTCCAGCCGGCTGGTCGTTGAACCCGTGAAATTTCTGGGTCTCTAAGCACAATATTTTGGTTTTTGAACGTATGTTAGGAGACAAAATATTTTTACGTAATCTCATTAACATTTGAAACTATTTATCTATGATTATTAAAATTTTATTTTGAGATTGTTTCACTTGTCTTTATAATAAATCACCCGGCCTCTATTGTTATAGTATTGGTATTACAATAAAGAGAAGAACACTTTTCTCAAAGAACATGTAAAATATTACTGTAGCAATCCGTTTCCTTTCAATCGTCATTACATCACTGCTCCGTGCGCACCTCACCTCTACTCAGCCTTTCTTCTGTCAGACTGGGAAAGTTTACTTCTTGGGTCTACTAGAGTATTTGCGTTTTAAAGAACTGATTTAAAATATATTAAGTAACAGAATATGACATTATATCTCTATTTACCATTTGTGTTACTCTGTAATCTTATATGCGCTGAGACGATGGCTAAAATTACCAACATTATCCCAAATTTTGATATAGTAAAGGTACATAAAATGTCCGTTGTGAGGGAACTGGCTTTAATACCCGTAAAACATTAAGAAAAACTGTATTTACTAACTTTTTAATTCACACCTATAGTTAGCTATAAATAGTATGCACACAAACAAATGCTAAGAAGAGAGGATATTTCGTAATCTTACAAAATATATTAAATATTTGGGGTTAACTAGGGGAAAATAAAAAAATTGTTTTAGGTTATTGCTTAAAATGTTGAGCTGTTTACTAGCTGGCACATTTATTTTAACTATAAAGAAAAGTGACTCAATTTAGTGATGGAAAATGTGCCGTTTTTCGTTTTCAGTATTTTTTGAACCTTACTACAATAAGAACCATCCCAGAATTCGCCTGGAGATATACCGTAAAACTATGTAAATCCAAAATATAAATCGCCGGACAAGTTATGGAACCAGTGAGTGTCCTCAGGAATTAGAGTGCAGTAGTTAGTTGCTGTTCCACCTCACTTGGCGTAATAACCGGAAATATAATTAGCACGTCAGTTCACAGCCTGGTGCTTGCTCCAGATATTGCTTGCTACGTAGTTAGTGTTTCCGCATACAAACTACATGAACTGTAAGCAAATGCAATGTACGTTATTTGCCGTTCAATTCCTGTCGACTCCATTTTATTTCGCCTGGGTGTCTGCTGACAACATATGTAAAGATATTTATGAGTCCCAGGAAAGTAAATATTTTGCTGTTTGGTTGTTTATACATCCAAACTTAAATCTATTTGATGAAGAAAGGTTATGTTGGAAACAGTTTTTGGCCCACTTTTCGAAGGAAGTAACATGTGACGTTCAGAATACTAAGAATTATTTCTAACGTGGCAACAATATAAATAATATAACTGAATATGTTTCATGTACTAGGTATATAATTTTCACCGGTTTCAAAAAAAAAACATCGTTGGGCTAAAATTTCTACTACTACACACTTCCTGGTGCATTTCTTGTGTGAAGAAAAATATTTCCTATTACATACACGAGGAAGCAACTAACCCGAATCCTGCCAAAAGTTCTGCAGCAGCGCACACTATTTACACCAGTATAATTTTATTGGTGTATGATCTTATTTACACGTAAGTAATTTAATGCACACTATGTACCGAAACATTACCAACACAGTGTTGCGCTACAGCCTTTATTTAAACTACAGTTTGTGCAAGGTGTCTAACGTTAAAAACTGTTCTATGCTTGGATCTTGGGTTTGTGTGATCATAATAATATGATTGAATCATTGCTAGAGACACTGGTAAATCGCGGGAAAAGTTGATTGTTTGCTAGGCTCCAACATGCTATGTATAACACTGAAGGTTTTGCACTTATATTGGCTATAGTTTATATGAAGTCCAGTGTTCCTCTTCTACAGACCCAATTAGTACTATACAGTTTTAACACAGAACGTGTGTGATTTGCCAGAAAACTGTTCGCACGTGTCACATATGAGATCCTACAGTTTATTGGAGACTATGTTAAATATTTTCGCGATTTTCCAGTGTCTCTAATCATTGCCATTCTTTAAAATACCAGAAAATTATGTCATTATTGCAACCTACGAACACAAAAGTAAAGTAATTATAACCACGAATATTACGGCCTATAAGTATGCCCAAACATTACACTGAAAATAACATTAACTATCAGTTTGACAAAATTTTTGATGTTACGCAACTTTCACACTAAAACTAAGAATATAAATTACACAGTAAAAAAATCATACCATAATAAGATAATACTTAAGATTGATCAGTCTCGACACTACACCAAGAATGTTGTGGCTCGTTCAAGTGGTCTACATTTTCCAAATGCCTGTGGGAACTGGTGGGGTGTATTTTTATGAGCAGAGTGTTTCATGTTATACAAAATGGCCTTCGACGGCCTGTCCCATTTTACAAAATATCTGGTACTTCTACAAATAAATTTCTAGGAAACTATTCGCAAAACATTTTTGTGACACTCCAAACAATTGTAAACTGTACAAGAATGTGTTCGTAAATGTCCCGTTATTAGTAAATATATAGACATATTTCTATATTTGCAAGCATTTCCTGTAAAGGTTACAAAATTTTTGTAAATTAGTTTCCAAAGAATATTTTTGTAAAAGTACAAGCATTTATCCTGTGAGGTGCTAGTGAGTATTATCTATTTAAATTGGTTATCGAGATGAAGCAACTTATATTTAAATCTATCGCGAGAAAACTTGACTGTCTGCTAGGTTTCAACGCACGTTCAGCTTATGAAAAGCTTTCGCTTGTATGTGGACTGTGTGACTGAGCCAATAAGAATCCCGCTAATGTCATATTTGATGCCTGTTATTGGTCTGCAGACAAGTACGTTGCGCCAGACGTATGTAACCAAATCACACATGTTGCGATAAACTACAGCGGTTTCAAGGGTATGTTGGCACAAACATTTTTCGCGATATATACCATCATTAGAGATGATGGTTTATCGCGGGAAAACTTGACGGTTTGCTGGATTTCAACGCATGTTAATCTCACCAGAAGATTACTGGCCTTCTCTTGTACTTTGAACTGTTACCCTATTTGACTGAGCCAATAAGAATCCCACTATTGTAATACTTGATGCATGTTAAATCTGCAAGAAATTACAGCGTTTTGAAGGGTATGTTGGCACAAAACATTTTCGCGATACACCATCATCTCTAACCATCATTAGAGATGACACCGTAGTTTTTCGCAACATATACAGTATAAATGGGTGATACAAGTCTGACACTTCGTAGCTGTCTGCAGACAAATAGCTAGGGCCCGGTAGTTTTCGCGAAAAGATTTTTGCCCCACTTTGTTTCAGTGTCTTACGTGCACACCTGCAGTTCAACTTCATGGCTATTGACAGAGTGTTTTTGTACAGAGTTGTTATTATTAGACTGTGCCAATCAGTACACCGATAACTGCCACACATCACGTCTGTGATATGTGGGTTTAACCTCCACACGCTGGGTGTTACGGCATCCAATCACTGACTACATAGCAGAGATGCAGGTGCGCACGTAAGGCATTGAAACAAAGTGCTGCAAAATTCTTTTCGCGAAAATTACCGGGCTCTACCAATAGCAGGTATTAAATATTAAAATAGCTGTATTCTTAGTGGCTCAGTCAAATAGGGTAACAGCTCCACGTATAGGGAAAAGCCAGTGAGCTTTTGATAAGCTGAACGTACGTTGAATCCCAGCAAACAATCAAGATTTCTCGAGATAAAAACATAATCTCTAACCATCATCTCTACTTATATTGTATTAAATGCCTCAACAATATTCAGGTAGGCCTTGCTATACAAGTGGAGGAATGTTTGTCGAGTATCGAGGCAGCTGAAAAGAGTTACAAAGAGTGGCGCAAAAATAACGCATGGACTGTGATTACAGAGTAATTACTTTAGAAGAAATGTTCAACAGTGAAAACGCGTTGATGCACGGTCCACGGCACCATTGAAACTGTCACTGGACGCTCTAACCTACAAAACAATGAGCCCCACACCTCGTCTTTCCTAATCCACCACTGCTAAAGTCAACTACATGCGTCCTTTTCGCACCACCCAGTATTTCGCATATATTGATGGTGTTCTGAGGTGAGGAATTATCCTTTCGGACAAATACGTTGGCACGTGGCCGTCTATTATCATTCTTAATTACTGAGTAATGGGATATAATCTGAAATCATACATGCTAAGTCGTTGATAAGGGGTTTTTGTGATATGGTCTAGCTTTAAAAGGTTGACACAATATCTTAAACACGCGTTCTGTACTTTCTGTATACGCTTTTGCTTCGTTTTACTGACATTTACTAACAATTTCGCATTAAATTAAACTCATTATTACTGTATTAGCGCAGTTCTAACGTACGTGAGATAAAATAGTATCTTTTAATTTATATTCTAAACTATGCTCTTCATTAAATATATTTTAGACGTAAATGTTAATAGTATCTCAATTTTACTTGTATTATGAACTTATCACTTGCAAATAATTTACAAAGAACTTTTATATAATAATTACGTATTTGGTTTTAAATAAATATTTCATAGAAATAAATCTATTTAAATAAGTCTTACAAAAAAAATTACGAATGTGTAAATATTTACATGTTGATAAATAAGAAATATTAGAATATGTGGTTTGTTGATGCTATTCAGATATCTCGTCGCTCTATGTTAATATAACCCCTGCAACTACCTATAAAGTTTATTGCTGGCATTCTAAGCTAACTATAACATGTAGTTCAGCAACCCTGGTCAATATACAGGCAAGCCCGTACACTTGGTGGTTACTCAGAGCTCTCACTCACTTTAAGAGTGACCTGGACTCTACCTCGTATGTGTTTTATTTGTATTTATTGTCTACAGCCACCAGTAACGCAATAAATAATGCGCCTCTAGACGAGTGCTGGTTTTAAAACGATGGACGACGTTAATTCAAAATGTAGCTGCAATATGGATTTTTGAACCACAACGCCCTCACCGGAGTGGTTGCTGCCATACTAATAACATTTTACATGCTTTCGGGATCTATGAACCCATTCGTTTCTCGGCGGACACCGGCCTAAGAAAACAACGCCATGGATCTACCCCTCGTGCACCAAAGGGAGGGGAGGGGGCATCACTTGCCCGATCTTCGTCCTCACTCTGTTAGCCGTTGTGCAACCACACACGTTACCAAACCTGGCCAAGAGGAGGTGGAGATAAACTTAAGTGTGAGAGGCTATATAGAGTGAAACCTCTCAAATCTGAACTCCTGAAATCCGAAATCCCAGTGAGTCCGAATGAGTCTGAACGAGTTCTTTCTTGACAAACACACACAAATAGTCATAAAAACTATTTTATATACATTCTATATTGTAGCCTTATTTTAAATAGTTAGTTGAGAATTACCAAAAAGTACAATTATCATACATAACAATGTGTAAATGTGTCTGTATACATACTTGTCATCCAGGATTGAAAAATGGTCTGCCTTCCCACCACCTGCTCACCAGTCAAGGTCACATACCTCGCTCGTCACGCGCCAAAATCAGCCTGCCTCGCTCAATGTACAGCCCTATACCGTAACGAGGGCCCGTCATTATGTTATATATAGTTTTCTTTTCTGTTAATTTGAACAAATTGAAATCCGAACAGGCTACAGCCCCAATTAGTTCGGATTTGAGGGTTTCCACTGTATTAACATCGCACCCCATTGCAGGTTGTGTCAGGGGCGGGGGTGGAGGGGAGGCAAAACATGGCACAGTTGACGACTCGCATCGCCTGCAGCCAATATCCACCGGAGATTATCGTGTGAGCGGGAGACGCTGTTACTTGGCGTTGGGCTGCCCCAAAGCCCTCTCAACATTGTTCGCGAGCACGCCGAACTCCCTTCAAACCCGTACTTCCTCTTACACCCACCTAACAGCCGGTTTACAGTAGGACACGCGTTAGCGAGAACAAAGGCTGGTAACGTTTATTTGTTCTCAACAGAACTGTAGCTGAAATACAAAGGCAAGATCCATCATTCTTGTCGAGTAATGAGATGGTTTCTCGTCGCTGGACCAACAACCCACCCATCTCATATCAATATATAGGCGACCATACACACTATAGCAGAATTCAAGAACAGAACAACTATATATGTTTATAGATATTAAATTTAAATAATTTGAATATATGTACGAATGATGCGTTATGCAGGGTGTTTGGTAATGATAGGTACAAACGAAAGGGCTGTGTCGAGGACGATGAAACAAGCAAATAATGCTGATAAATATAGGTCAGGAAAACGACGTTAGTATGTAAGGACACGTGCAAACATGGCAATGTTGCAACACTGTTTTTTGTGGGGATACTTAAAAGCTTTGGTGTATGCCAGCTATGTTGATATTGTCCACGAACTACAGGAACGCATTGTGGATGGTTGCCACTGCATTCGGAACACACCTGGAATTTTTGAACGTGTACAGGCATCGATGCGGAGACGTTCTGAAGCCTTCCTTCACAAGAACGGTCCCCATTTTGAACACGTATCGTAATGCCTTCGTCCACATTTTGATGTTTTGATCCTTGGCAACACTGGTATTATAGCGTTCCTGTCGTAACGTGTAATGGGTCATATTGGGAAAACCAATGGTTTCCGGGACTATGTTTATTAGCATTATTTGCTCGACACCCCTATCGTTAGTACCTATAATTACCAAACACCCTGCATAATATACTAATGAACGCTAATTAAGTGTACTCTTTATGTCACACAAAAATTACTAAACATTCAGTGCACACAAATCGTGACTGCATGTGAATAATTGCGTATTAAGTAAACTTAATGCCTTAAAATTTATCTTGACCCAACGTAATAAGAAAACCGAGAAAACGTGTCGGTAGTGACCCCACTGGGAATCAAGCACAGATCGCCGTGTCGGGACTCTTTTGCTCTGACCATTACGCTAATGCATCGCGAAAACAAGTGATTGTCGACTTATATGGCGTTGTGACTAGGTTCGGTTAAACGTTAATCAAATTTCACAATACATACGTTAACTCGTACACAATTTTTAAATATACCGCCATTTAAAATCGGCTACATAACTAATCACATTTATACGCTTTTACAAGTTTCACCAATTTTGATGATTTTTGTGTAAAGTGCTTGACCGTACAGTCGTAGAAGACCCGAAGGGCTAATCATGCGTAATTGAAAGCAAAACGTGTTCCCGTTTAGCAATTGTTTTGCCGGTGTTGGCATTTTTGATCACAAGAAAATAACATTGCACATTAATTTTATTGTGACAGCTTTTTGAGTGAAACCTGTTATCGGAGCCTCACAGATAGCTTCGTAAAATGACTTGTTTCGTTCAACCACAAGGTTATCCATAGTATTGAAAATTCAGCACGGTTAAAGGTACTAGTACGCAGATATTAGCATAGAAAGTATTTTAAATTTATATGTATTATATTACTGTAAGAATTTAACTTTGTCGGTGTAAATAAGCATATTTTTAATATTATAAACATAACATTTTTTTACGAAAACACACTTTCCTTGCAAAGTTGAATTTAATACACACAATACTTACGAGGAAGAATAAGTTCGCAGAAATATACACAATGTATGTGTTTGCTCCTCGCATAAGTATGAAAAGTGACATACGCATAGTGTCGTCATCTGTAGATCACATTTAAGCTGTTATTGTTTGTCAAAGAGGGTTTAAGATATTTTCAGTGCCTTCAAAATATTTATGCTTGGATAGCTTTGTAACTTAAAGTATGACATTAAAATAATAAGTTCACAGTTCGGAAACGATAGCGATTAAGTGTACTATTTCAGAACTTGCACTGTGATGAATGACTAGTATTGAATAATCACCTGAGTTTGAAGAAATTCAAAGTAATATAACTATTTGATCAGAGGTGTGTAGCAGCAGATATGATAAGTCAATTTATGTTCAATAATATTCACGTAGGAATATAGCTAATTAATAAGGAATAAAACAAAGTTATTAGATAGGCGTCAGGTTGAAGGTATACAGTATTGTGCTAAACCGTTACACGTTTATTTCTACAAGAGCACACGTACAAACACACCTGGCATATGTAAAAGGAAAAGTAGTGGGACTCAAGGTTGAAGTTAAGCTGACTACTCGCTGGTGTCGGAGTGCGTAAGACCGCAATCTATCTTACAACATTAACATCTTATACAGTCTTTACCTATCATTGATAGGGGGTGTTAAAATGTCAACTAGGAAGATAATAAGCAGCATATATACTTCAGGTAAGTATTGCAAGCGGCAGTTTAACAAAATACTCCTTCTCTTTGAACGAACTGCATAATAAGGTAAACATGTCATAATATTCAACAAATATTTACGAATTTTAAAAAAAAATATTAGAAATTTAGTGCAATAGAAACAGTTTTTTAACTATGTACACTGAAGTGGTAAAAATCATTAATTTAATTGGGCTAATAATATTTCTAGAGAATTTTCGTAAATCCATCTGAGGTTGAGCAGTTATATTAGCATATGAAACAGTAATCGATTCATAATGTTCTTGAATGTTTATTGCAATGAGACAGAGTAACGTACTGTACTATCGTGTACATACGCCATTGCAATACTATATCGTCCCACAAATATTAGTGTTAGTGCTTTTATAGTAAAATCGTGGACTGAACTGAACTTGGACTGGATTCAACAGGGAACGAACCTAAAAGAAAGTAGACTTAAATTAATTTACAGTAAAATGTTCGATTCATATTGACATGTAAACATGGACTGAAACTGTGTCTAGAGACATTGAACTACAGAACAAATGACTGTCAAAATGCAAGGGGTGAATATTTGCTGTTATGTTTCAATTTGTTGGTAGAAATATTTAATTTAATTTATTTGGTGCCAACGATTTTAATAACATAAAACAGTTTTATTTAGCTAGCCCAGGATGATTCTAACCTCTTAAATAACCAAAGAAACGATTCTACATGGCGATCGCTTCGTCTTCGTTCAGTTCAGTCCGATGGGTGTTTAAAGAAAACGTTTCAATCCAGATTGTACAGTCCAGTCCACCTCGCCGACAGGACTGGATTACTCACTCCACTCTTACTTCAGTCCGGTAGGAACGTATTTAAAGTACAATTCGAATCAAGAACCTTTAATCCACTCCTAGTGCGATTCGGATAGAATTGTTACTCTAAACGTAGTAAGTAAGACTAAGAAAAACCAACGAAGAACGAAAAAAAATTAGAAAACGAGCCTAGTTTGGCAATACATACGTAAAAAAAAACACCACAGAACATGAAAGGTCTCATATAGTAAAAGCCAACAACAAATAAAGAAAAATATAATAAACATCCAAAACAAAAGTCGAAAGGCAAAACATAATAATCTGTAAAACTCAGGACACCACAATTAAGGGGGGCAGTTCATCTCAGTTTTCAACGTCTTTTATTATTTTATATTTGTACCAGATATTTTTTTCTTATTTTAGACATAAATTGTGACTAAATATTCCTCTCAGGACATTTTTGTATCTCTTATAGTTTTTGTGTAATGAGTCGTAAACATCAAAATTTGCACTTTACTGTTTTATGCACGCCACTAAAACCGACTGACATACCTAACCGAAAAAAATTCACAGTGTATAACAATGTTATAGGCTATGATTTGGCGCATGTAAAAACAAAAAATAGTAAATAAAAAATAAAGTTTTGTACAGTTTAAATTTTCATTTCAAAATTCAGCATTTTTATTAAATACAAAATATTTTATTTCTTGTTTTATAAACGTCAAATCATAGCCTACAAACTTGTTATACATTGTGAATTTTTTCGGTTTGGTATGTCAGTTGGTTTTAGTGGTGTGCATAAAACCGTAAAGTGCAAATTTTGACGTCTACAACTCATTACACATAAACTGTAAGAGGTACAAAAATTTCCTAAGAAGAAGATTTAATCACAATTTATGTCTAACATAAGAAAAAAAATATCTGGTACAAATATAAAAATAGAAATGAAAACGTTGAAAACTGAGGTGAACCGCGCCCTTAAGAGGGTGTGGTAGATAATTCAACGTTAAAAACATTAATCTATAACTGTAGGTTTCTCGAAGCTAATTTGCAAAAAATAAACAATAGCAATCCTAGACAATAGTTTTAGCCAACGTTTTAAACAAAATTATTTCCAGTGTTACGAACTTCTGAGGCACAATCTCTGACGCCGGAATCTCGCGCATTTAACTGCGGCGCAAGAAATCACGCGTAACAAATGAGTAATTGCGGATAAATATTAAATCATAAAGTTGGCAAATACCATTATCTAGGATTGTCATTGAGTATTTTATCCATATTGGCTTCGAAAAAAGCGTAGGAATCAAATTATGTGTTCAGCGTTTATTAATCTACCACGCACTCTTAAGAGTGCGCAGACAATACTGAGACGAACACAACGTTGGACACAAGACAAGATAACAATGACGACGTCACAGATAATAGACTAGACGACACAACGATGAAGAGACAAAATAACACAGTAGATATCTTAAGACTAACTTTTCGCCACGTTTCGGAGTTAAAATCTGCTCCCGTTTTCAGGTGATGTATAAAAGCTTGTTTTTCTAGTCTCATACTAAGATTTCTGGGATGACATAATATTAGAATGAAGTATGCCCGTAATAGTAAAGTAGTGAAAACCGGTTTACAGAAGAACAGCTCAATAATTTGGTGCAGTTTCCACTTTCAGTATTTTCAAGTTGTACCAGTAGACATAATAAGTACAGGATGTTACATTATGTCATACGACAGTTTAGTTAACCTATGCTGCAATAGTAAGAACACGCTATTCAAGTTGTGTACAAAATGTTGTACCAGCTTATACAATCAGTTTGTTACTCGCAATTTATTTTTAGGTTTCTTTACGCCAGTTCGCCAGTGAAAAACAAACAAAGAAGAATAGCCGCGTAGAAGGAATAAGAAACATCAGCATCTCCAAACATGAAGAACAGTGCAGCGTTACTTGTCATAGGTAACTATTTATAGTGTTCTGTTTTTAGCGAAATAATCTACGAATCCTTACTTCTGTGTAATAATGCACGTCTTTGGTAGTATTGATGGGTAAATTCTATAAGGCGGCCGCCTATGTTGACGTAATTTGCGCGTTCGAGTCCAAGAAATGCGGAGATCTAAGGGCGAGACAGTACCCATGTCACAGTACTGGCGTGCTGTCGTCTCACTGATAACTCGCCTCTACTAGACATTCTGTAGTGTTCCTATCATTTACGACACAATATTTACATAATATAAAGGTGTACTGCACGCGCCATTACCTTTTTAGATAGTTCTGAACCACGATTTTCATGCATAAAAAGGACCACAAAAACACTCTCTCTCCCCAAATTTGATAGTGAGTAATAAATAACATTTAAATATTAATGCAGGACTTGAAAAGCATATACACGTGTGTAACGATCTTTGAATGCTATTTCAAATGGCGCATCATTCACGTACGTTGAGCAGTTTTTCAACAAACTTGTATCGGCTGCAACTCGTATACACCGCCCGGCGACCTCGGCAATCCTAACCTCAATGTTTGAAGATTTATCTTGCCTGTATAAATTCAGATAATATTGTATATTTCGTAAATGTAAGGAAATGAGTAAAGGCCGTAATATTACTGACATTTGATTGCTTATATTCATTGTTACACAAAATATTAACGGCATGTGTCATTTAAATCGTTGACAGCGCGTATTAACAGGTACATAAACTTTATGCTTACAGTTTAAATTAGAAGACCAATGCATATTTTAATGCTATTTTTAGTATATATTGTCAAAAAAATGACACGTTGAAATAAGCCGCGTTTAATATTATAATGCAAGCAGTGTTTTGATTTCAGTCATCAAAATGTATTATTTTTGCTCCCCAAAGACAGCGATAATATATCAGGAACATGTTCTTAAAATATAGATAGTATTCATTAAGCATATTCCCCTGAGAAAATTCTAGATCCTCCATGGTTTTAAGTGACAGAAAATGAAAAAAATAAAAAATAAAAAAAAAAATAAAAAAAATAATAATAATAATAATAATTTTTTTTAGCAATACATTTTAGTGTGTACATTAAATTTTGCTAAGAATAGAAAAATAAATCTTCATATAGTGATTTTTTACTATTTTATAATGATAAAATTACTTAAGTAATAAGCACAAAGTGTTTATCGGAGACTGCGTTAAAAAAAACACAAATGTGTTCCGTATTGCAGCAGAATATCAGCTGCAAGACATGCTCGTCATTAAAGAATTAATAACGCACATAAAATCAACCTTTTCGTGAGAAGATTTTTCTATGCCATAAATAACTGAACGTTAAAATTGTGAAAAACTATTTTCAAGTACGTTATTTTTTAAAATTTTATTTAGACACTTTTACTTAAGATTCACACAGTGTTTAAAACAACACTTCTATTACATACTTGTGATACAAATTATTAATTATTTTACTTTTAACTGATCTACTCCGTTAGGCAGTTTCTAATTCGTTCTCTACTTCGTTCCCTTGGACCAGTTCTCTCGTATACATGTGTTGCTCAAGAAGCACTGTTTGAATTCTAGGAACATTAACCAGTTTCAATTCTTATATTGTTTGCTAAAATAAAATTGGTTTCCAAAGCTAACGGCCACAAACCTAGTATTATTAAGGTTACATCTTATACTATATTCCCCGATTCACGGCCGTAAATACTGCGTCTTCACGACTCGCAGGAAGTAAAGACGCTGTAGCGGTACAGGAGTCACGTAAAAAATATTCGCTGTAAAAGGAGCACATTTGACGCAGTATTTATTCATTTCCTATAAACTAATTTGTGTATTTTCTCAAACTGCTTGTATAGGGAAAAAGTCACCGAAATTGGACCGTACCTAAATTGGACCACCCTGGTTTCTCACCGCATAGTAACATTTCAAACTGTTCGCTTGGCTCTACTGCTAGTCGATAACACCAAGGTCACGCCACACAACGAGCAGTGAGGTTCAGCCATTGTACGCAGCAGGAGCGTAGTTTCTGTGGTTTGACAGTTTGTGTTGTTATTGTTGCACTACGGAACATAAGCTACTGTACAGTAAAACGTAAGTAAAGTTGCTGTAATGTATTTTATAAGTGTATTTCATTAGATAAAAGTAAAATATTGTAAAATCATTCCTGAAATTTTGTGCATTATTTTAACGCCAGTTGGACTGGTCCAATTTAGGCAACATGAAGGGTAAAATTTTATACAGGATTTTATTTTTAGTAAATGTGGTGGGCTGTAAAATGTTTGTAAATTGCATGTACGGGTTTCTGTTTCTTAGAGGATCCGATTTGGGCATGTTTGACTAAATTTCATGGATGTGTTCAAGCATTGATTGGTGAGGTTGTACCTTTTTAGGTTCCCAACAAGTCAAAATGGGGCTCTTGCGGGCAATTGAGTGAGGGCAATTCGCAAATGGCAGTGACAGCACACAAGAATGGTGATTATGGACTCAGCGAGTGCACCCGTGTATAGGCTATGGTTAGAGACATGCAAAATTCGCGTTATTTTCTGACAGCTGACTAGACTCCAAGTGACTATAGGCTTGTTCGACGTCTCCCGCTGGCAGATATTGTCGTGACTTGCCGCGGAGAATACTTACACGGTAGAGAGGCCAATCTCTGTAAAGACGTAACACAGGTAAATGACAACACATAAAAGTTCGTGTTCAATTGAACCGCAGATTATGCTCTGTTGTGTATAGGAAAGTGAAGTTTAGTCTGCTACCAAATGATAACGCGAATTTTGCATGTCTCTAGCTATGGTGTCCCAAAGGTAACAATAAAGAGACACGCTGATAATGAAAACACATTCTCAAATACAGTGAAATCCTTTGGTAGGCAGGCAAACTTTTCTGTAGAGAGCACCTCCTGTGGAGCTGGGATTTGGCCAGTAAATAGGAATGTGTTTTGTGATCATCACTTTGCGCCATCAGATTTCTTAACAATCGAGGAAACTACAGATGAACCTTCTTCAGAATAAAGCTCCAGTGACAATGACATAAGAAAGTACAAGTCATTTAGGAAGACTCAACGAAATATCACCGCTCCGAAAATCATCAAAAGTAGTACTGTCTGTTCGAGGAAACGTAAGAAGAGAAAGAAAGGCTCAAGGTACAGTTGTCACCACAAGCAGTCCCTACAAACGAGAATTGGAACACGCGAAAGGTAGGCCTCAGTTGAAAAAGTTGAAGCCAGTCTCACTTTTCAAAGAACACGAAGAACACAAAGACAATTAAGAAGATTGTGCAAACTGGTCCTGTATTTTGTGTTAGGAGGTAAAATAAGAACACACGATACAGTGTATGGGCTGTACGTCATGGATACACACATGATGTGCCAAAGTACGGCCTAGCATCAGAAGGTATTAATGAACAGACTGCAAACAGGCCTATGGGCTATAACAAATTTTTGTTTACTTTAATTTGCCATTGTACAGTTGTTAGTGTTCTTTACAGCTGTAATTTTGAGGTCCAACTTAGGCAACAGGTTTCCTAATATCGACTCTTTACATCCTTCTAGTTTTCTCCATTTAATGGGTTACATAATTCAACATATCTGGTGATAGTGCATTCAGTGATGAATATTTTACATACTGTTTTGTTTCGATTGCTTACTCCAATAAAATAATGGTTAAATAAAACAAAAAAGGGGTCCAAGTTTGGCGCCTTTCCCCCTAACTATAGCTGCAAAAGTAATAAACTTAGTAAACACATCTGAAAAAACTCTGTAGTGGACTTCTGTGGCATTAATAAAGCGTATTTATTGTTATTTTGTTAATTACAGAACAAGTTTAGAGTATGCTTATAACCGTCACTTGTCTGTGTTTGTGTGAGCAGCCATCATACTGTGGGTGTCAGTGGGGCAGCAGGAGGCCGTGGAACGTCTGAGAGGAAGAGTGGCTGTTGTGACAGGAGCCAGCTCCGGCATGGGAAAGGAGATCTCCATCCAGCTGGTCAAGAGAGGTGTGAATGTCGTCGGTATAGCCAGGAGATTCGAGCTTCTGCAGGTACTACTACTAGTTCATATGTAAGATGCTACATTATAGGCGTGGTGAAGGCGAGTGGAGAGATTACAGTTGGTGTTTAGGAGTCCTCGAGGAAAAATGCATGCCAATGGAAGTATCAGGCATGTTGGAAAACAATAATTTCTTTCGAAGATATAACAACTATGACGCACGATCAAATCGTCGTCGGTAACTAACGAAATGAAATGTGTAATATCTAAAGAACAAAATGGAAAAAATTTGTGGGACATGGAGACTATGAAAATACAATACAACAGTATGGGCTATGTGTTTGTTTACTGATTTAAAAACTTGGGGTAAGAACAATAGTAAGTTTGCATTACATACAGATAAGTTATAAGAATTTTTAAAAATCATTTAGGGTAATTATCACAGTTTTTCGCTGTAAACTAATAATATCATAAATAGCATACACTTCTACGTCTTTAAACTTCTAAATAAATTGTTGCAATTTTCGAGCAACTCTCTCCTTCATACCTTACTGTTCAAGTAACATCTTAAACTAAGCGGAATGAAACCTACGAATATTAAATAATAAGTATGTCCGCGCTAGACTAACTGCGTTAGATATTTTTTAAGGTTTTCCGTAACATTGAATTTTGAGTTATAAAGTTAGGAGAAGGAAGTTTTTACGAACAAATAGGGGTGTGGAGAAGTAATCTTAATGTACAAAGTAGTAGCAAAGAAACTAAAAGCAACACCGGTTGTAACTACTACTTCCCAATTTCTAACCTCTGTATGAATAGCTATACTCATTTATAAGAGAAAACTTTTCACTCACCAAAACTGGAGACCGAGAGTAGAAGACGACTTGCGACGTGTCCCGGTTAAATGTTACGGACTTCAAGCGTCTATTGCAAGAAATAGTAGCCATCATATCTGGATTTATTAATTCGGGCGCATATACGCACGTATTGTTACATGTCTGATACAAACATTTAATTGTTAATTTTAGGCCTTTCCGTACCTGCTGTAACAGTAAGTTTTAAAAATTACAATTGAAAGAATATATAGAACAATTCAAATACCGATCCTTATATCGTCAGATAATGAAAAGGGTTGATAAAAAAAAAACAGCTCGTATTCCATAACAGTACGTATGCGATGAAGTTACACAATTTTAAGCACTAATAATACGTATTTCAGTGGAAAAACCATTTGACTACATGCAATGTAACCCATGATAAATGTTGCAGAATATCTCAGATTCTCTTGTGAATGAGCCCGGGAAGTTCTATCCCAAAAGATGCGACGTACGTATAGAAGAAGACGTCGTCTCAACATTCAAGTGGGTGGAAGATAATCTTGGAGCAATTGCTGTCCTTGTAAACTGTGCTGGAATATCTCCTAATACTGATCTTATTAGTAAGTGAAAAATTTTATCCCTATAAATTTATGACGTGCAACACTTAATTACATAGTTCAAATGTAAGCTGTTACAAACTAAGTTTTCAGAATAAAAGATATTCAATAATGGTTAAAGTAGGTTACATAACATTGTTCATAACAGTAGGTACAATAATACCAACTTCCATTTCCAAAATTACAACAAGCTTCAGTTCCTATAGCAACTATTTCAATAATTAATGAAGTTATAACTATTTTGGTTGTAGGAGAGCAATATTAAAGAACTTATTAAAACAGTACCACACAGCAGTAACTGACTATCTAAATCCTGAGAAAACAACTGCGTAGTTTTAGCATAGCAAGCTTGTACATGATCAGCTCGTAGTGTTCAAACCCATAAAACCCTGTGAGAAATTATTCCCAAAACTTGCTTCTAATGTGTGTTATGAATGGCTTGTATATTATTATTATTGAAACCAACTCCACATGTGATTGGTTACCATAACAACACAATCACTGGACTATCACAATTAAAGAAATCATCAAAACAGTGTTTAATTTATAATTTAATTGATAATATTTGTGCAAAAACAATAAAGAATTTAACTAAACATTTTTGATCGCATTGCAAGAGTATTTTAAACAACATTTTTTGTTTATTATTCAAAGACGTATTACAGCACTAGTTTACGTTTCTTATCTTACTCGAAATCATTACTATGTACTTAACAATACCGAAATCACTCATACACTTGTGAGATTTCCCATGAATACGTAAATAATAGTCTACAGTCGTTATGCGATCACCCAGAACCCAGAGTAGCTCCGCACCCACTGATCACACATCTTTATGATACTTCCTATGTATCACCGTCCCTGACACCGTCTGTCACTGAGATGCTTACAAGCCTCTGCTACACATGTTCTATGAACTATGATGTGCTACAAGTTATTGTACTAGTACTACCTGGAGGTGATTACTACTGAGACTGTTATCTTCTTGTTATATTATTAAGCAAAATGTTTTAATCAAGTCCAAATATTAACCGCAGACAAAACATAAAAAAAAAAACTCCACATAATGGTAAGCCGTTTCAAACCAGTTCCCCTTCATAAAAGCCACTTAACTACTTGGTGAAAGTAGAGAAAGGGAGGCAGGCGGGGAATGCCAGTTACATAGAGAATATGCAAAAAATGTCAGCGTGTTTCAAATTTATAACCGCTTAAAACATATATCAACAATGTAATAATAAAGCAATATATTTATACATGTGAACGAACAAACCTTGGGGAGAAGAAGACACTGTAGCTAGTTACGCGTGAATTGTTTCACAGATGGCAATGCGAGCTCCTGGCTTGACATACTGAACACCAACGTGCTGGGTCTCAGCATGTGTACTAAAGAGGGTGTTCGTAACATGTTGAAGAATGGAGTACATGATGGACAAATAATTCAAATAGGCAGGTAAGGCGAATATCGGATTGTGAGCATACTTGGAGGATAAATCTAGCGAGAATGTCACTTTGTATTATGTTCACTAAGTGTGTTCTATTTCCGTCTCGTTACCTAATGCTCTCTCGCTGCTGTGTCTAACGAATGTTGTATCTCAAACGTTAATACTTGCGGCGACATTTGAGGAAAAGGACAGTGTCCAAGTTGATTTGTAACATACAATACACAGGCTAATTAAGAGTTTATTGGCAGTTCGGCTTCTTACTCAAGACCAACGGCAATCAACTGTGGCGTAAATTAGTAAGCATGTTAAGTTTGTCGTTCTAATTAAGTCAGCAAACGTGCTGACAAGTAGCTTTTTCACAAGACACTTCCTTGGCGGATGTAGCACTTTTTGCCTACATACCAGGCGTTGTGTTATTTTCAAGGCAACTGTTTTGTAAATTTTTTTGTAAACAATGCATTCCAAGAGATTGCAACAAGAGGACCTTTTTTGTCCATTACAACATACTTCTCGAATAGATAAAATGAATTGTTAACAATTCCTGATGGAAAAGAAAAATTATGTAGTGTCAGGGTAGCCACCCCTCAGATTTTCATGAAAGAGAAAGCTTTAAATGCTTAATGTTTTACAAGTTTAATATATTAATATTACTTGATACAACCTATAAAATGGAAATTTATCACTGCAACTTTTATCATATTTTGTATTTTGACAAATTACTATTTTTAAACTCGATTATTCAAATGCTTATGATTCCCTCAATATTTACTTGCCTTGAAAGAGCTCCATATAACGTGTGTTTACTTTCTCATCAGGAATCAATTCCTAGAGTTTTGGCTTTTCATTTCCGTACAGCCTGAATTTTTATATGCATAGTTATACTGTAAATTATATATTTTTAGGATTGCCACAAAAATGAATGCCATGACATATAACAAAACAATATAAGTATGATATTTGAAAGAACTGTGCAATGGGAGTGTATGAGTGGATTAAGTTGCTTTGACATATTCCATTGCAAAATGAATGACTGTCAAAGAAAACGAAACAAATAATAGAATACCATAAATAAGCAGAGTATGCTTTAATCAACGGGATACATACACAACATGAAATTCCAAAATGGAATCCAGTCAACTAAAACAAGACACAAACAGATAATAAATGAAAAGAATAAAAATAGAAAAGAACAAGTAACATGCGACACAACGATTTAGTTTTCTTTGACAGTCATTCATTTTGCAATGGAGTATGTTCAAGCAACTATATTCAGTGAAAACAATTTAAGTGGTAAATTTTTCAGACATTAAGTTTTGGTTTTTATATAGATAAATTTAGATAAGTTACTTTGTAAGTAACCTTGCTTCAACATTTCCCAAATTTTTGAAAGTTGTTAAAAGTTTGAAGGTTTATTGCTAATATTAGCCGTTAGTATTTTTTAAATGTTTTCTCTAAGGAAAATAGACTTGTAAATAATAATGTGTCTAATTTTTTGGGTCATTACATTTATGTAGTTTCATGACAACAATTTTTGTTGGTAATTATATCGAAAAGATTTATGTAATTTTGATTTATTCATTGGTGTGAATAAGGCACGATAATTGGACAATGTTACGTATCACAAGCATTACGCTTATAATTTATCTGACAATAGTATGTTTGAAAGGTTTTCAGATATGAAGCAATTCTACAAAATTTCTTCATTCCTATTTATTATTGTTCTTAATGTTTACTTTATGAGACTGAAATACGTAAATATTGTTTCAAAGCCCAGGACTTTTAGTCTAAACATGTTTTACTCAAAGTCACCGACTTTCTCATCCTCGTTGATCCATAACACTGTCAAGTAAGATATATAAGTAAAACACCTTAAATAAAATAAAATTAACATTTATTAAAAATACGACTGTAATTATGACAATTATATTTATTTCATATTTTTTTTGCAAATAACAGAAAGTATTGCAAATAATGTATAAAAATTTAAAGCGGCTCCAAACGTAGCACATTGTTTTTCGTTTGTTGAATTCAGATGGTCATGCTGTTGTTTCCCATAGTGTTGCCGGATATTACTTCATCAACAAGTATCCCGGCTTCCAAATGTACGCAGCCTCAAAATTTGCGGTGAATTCCTTGGCTGAGAACCTCAAGAGGGAGCTGGTGAGCATGAACAGCACGATCCGAGTTACAGTACGTATCACTTACGTAGATGTAGTTCTTAACTAGTGTATATATACATGTACGAGATAGTTTTAACTCTTGTCAGGGTGAATAATTGCGTTGGACGTTATTACACTGTCGAAACAGTATAAAACACTTAAAGCTATCAATTGCAATCTACTGAAGCTTCTTATTCCTGGTTGTAAATAACCTTGCTAGGTTTGAGGGTTTGAGGACAGGTACACATTTCTTAGAAACATAACTACAATACGTTTCAAGCTATACGTTAACAACTGCAGCCAATAGTACAGTGGAACATGGGGCACAGTGAAACATTTGAATTCTCTGGATGATGAAAATAAATACAGAGGTGGCACTACTGTGGCAGAAGTAACAAGCACAACAACAAAGAACAGTTGTGTTTGCAAATAGCTGCTAGTTCAAGTTTCGCTGTAATTTGAAGTTGTTAATTTTGAGGTATGTAAAGTAAAATTTACGATTATTATACTTTTAGATTCTGTAATTTATTGTGTAAACATTTTACATCAGTTTTATAGCATATAATGCCACAATGCTTTGCAGTTTTACCACCATGGAGGCTGCGTCAGTATTGTTTATATTACTGATTTTCTTGCCACATTTATGTTATGGCGCGCTATGGGGCACAGTGAAACAAACTACCGTGGGGCACAATGAAACGTTTCAGTGTGCCCCACGTAGCTGTTTCACTGTGCTCCACTGTTCATAATTTCACAAATTCACACATACTAGTACAATGCGCATCTGCATAAACAATTGTTTTTTGTTTAAGAGGATGGCGAGAAAATGAGTGAGGAAAACTGATGTTGGCAGTTTCAGTCAACAGTCAATGAAAGAAGCTGTGGAGCTTATGCTGTCTGAATGAGTAAGTTTGAGAGAAGCTGCAAGAAGAATAGGTGTTAAGTTTTCAACTTTATTCAGGTATGCTAAAAAAAATGTAAGGATAGACATGTAGGAAGTGACATACGCATGTGATCCAACTATGCATGTAGAAGAATTTTCACGGATTCTCAAGAAAATGAGTTAGCAGAGTACATCATTAAGTCATCAAAATTTTTCTATGGTCTAACAACAGAGGCTTGTCGCAGACTTGCTTATGAAATGGCTTCAATAAATAATATTGATCGTCAACAAAAATGGAAAGATGAAAAATGCACAGGCTTAGAGCGGTTTCGTTTGTTTATGAAGTGGCACCCTAATTTGAGCATTCGTACCCCAGAAGGTTGTAGTTTGGGAAGAGCAACTGCATTCAATCGTCACAATGAAGAGATATTTTATAATAATTTGGAAGAAGTAACGAAACGTGATCCATTGTATTCAAATGGCTCTAGACTATATAATCTAGACGAAACTGCCACAACAGTTCAAAAATCCCCGAAAATTGTGGCAGGCAAGCCTTAGGAAACACAGTTCCCCCTGCATTTATTTTTCCTCGCGCAAACATTTAAAGCCTCACATGCTTCAAGGTGGGCCACCAGGAGCTTTAGGTCTTGCTAACCCAACAGGATGGATGACGAGTGACCTGTTTATCAAAGTAATGGAGCATTTTGTTCAGTTCACACAGAGCTCCACAGATAGTCCTACACTTTAGTTGTGTGATAACCATGAAAGTCATTTGAGCATTGAAGTACTAGACTTTGCAAATAAAAATGGTGTTACTATTGTGACCTTTCCCCCACACATGACCCATTAATTGCAGCCTCTCAATGTTGGGACATACAAACCGTTCAAAACTTATTACAATTCTGCCATAGATTGCTGGCTGGTGCGGCACCCTGGTCGAACATTGTCAATATACGATGAAGCTAGTTGTGTTAACATTGCCCACCAGAGAGCCATGACACCCGCAATCATAACGGGAGCCTTCAAAAACCCAGGAATTTTTCCATATGACCGAGACACCGTCTCTGAAGCAGATTTCTTTAACAGTTATGTTACAGATAGACCTCTTGAAAATAATAGGTGTAGGGCTACTACGTCTGCCTCAATGCCTAGCACATCTCACGACGAACCCAGAACCAATTAGATCACATCTGGCTGATTCAGAACCTTTAACTCCAGGTCATATCCATGAAAGTAGATTTCATGGTGATACAGAATCACTTGACAACCCACCGATTCCAAAGGAGTCTGGATCAACCCAATATGGATTTGTAAGTCCCACACAGTTCAAAGGCTATCCAAAAGCAAAGGAGTGAAGCGTCAGTGGGAAAGGAAGGGGAAAATATAAAGAGCATTATAACTACAAACACCCCTGAGAAAAATGCCCTTGAAATGAAGAGGAAGAAAAAAACACTGCCTTTGAAGTCCAAGAAAGTTCTTTTTACATTGTTCAATATTTCCACATATCATAATGATTCTCAAGAGGAAGTTCAGCGAGAAGGCACCAAACCAAGTTAATCTGTCAATGAGGAAACCTTACCATTAATAGATCCTTGTGCGTTTGGGGAGCTTCAGAAGAATACTAAGAAATGTGATATCATTTTGGTGTAATATACAATGTCTGAAAGAAACCTGTATCGTACCGGTGTTACATTGGAGAAGTGTTCAGTGACAAAACTGAAAGTGGTGACTATAATGTTAGTGTCTTAAGAATTAGTGCGAAGATGTCAGGGAAGTTTATATATCCCCAAAATCCTGACATTTCTGTTGTAAATGAAGGAATGGTAAAGCAAGTATTACCTCCAGCACAGACTCACGGACAAACTAAGTGACAGAAATCATATTTTTCATTTGGAATTGATTTCATTAAGTCTTTTGAATATGTTTTAAACTGAAAACAAAACCATGTACCACTGTACCCCATGTAATTTTTCAGTGTACCCCATGGGTGGGGCACCATAAAACACAAGTAGACCTTTTTGGGGACTTTATTTCGTTAATTTCTTCACACATATGTAATATTTGTAAATGGAGAAAGTGTATACAAAATAACAATGATTCATGTAGTATGTAAACATTTACGTAAAATTACCACATTTTAAATTTATTTAGAATAAATAAAAATTGTTCCACTGTACCCCACTCTCCCTATTCCAAACATATAAATATTTGCCATTCTTCAATATACAACGGGACATCATGTTCTATGGTAAAATGAGTGTTTTCAAATCTTCCATGGTCTTTCTTCACCGTATTAGATATTCGTACTAGAGGGAAAATACCAACAGCTAAGACGAGTGTCTACAAGCAGCTGTGTTAGAAGAAACATACTGCATTACAACAGCCTAGAACAATATGCAGACTGTGAATTCTATCGTGTGGAAAATTTTTGGTAGAGTGAACCACGTATCTGCATTGAGTTTAATAACCGGACCTTTAAATTATCGGGCACAATTTGCTAACAAACTTAAAAGACAATATCTTTAAATTAAATGTACGTTTTGCTGAAAGTACAAGATCACATCCTTTACCTTGCCAATTTTGTCTAGCCAACAAAATATTATGTAAGTTCAAGGACATAGTATTCTGGCCGTAAATCATTATTGCTGTTTTCTCTTAGGCGACGATCTGAAGCTACAGCCAGAGTGTTAAAGTAAACAAGACAAGTTGGGCTCTCGTAGGCATCTGCCGAACCATGAAGGATGATACGAAATGAAGATCTACAATGGAGAAGCGATGGAATGCGGATGGCATAAAAACTAAAGTACCACTAGAAAACCCACCGGCCAACAATGTCACTGGTTGACAGCATCAGCTGATGTGTCAGACCTTGCACGAGATATTACAGTACGTGCATGGTGACAGAAACCCTGGCCTGAGGAATATGGAATTATTGCGGGGTAGGCCTGTATCGCTCAGGAAAATATGCATTTCAAATGCACTGATATTAGGTTATTATAATTTTTTGGTTCAAAGATAAAATAACATTCCAGTTTTTAAAAGCTGTTCTGATGCCACACAGAAATACCAAATATAAATTTATCTACAATACCGTAATGAAAAAAAATTTTTGCACAATATTTTTAAAACCAAATTCTCGTCTATTAAAACCAGTACTATGCCTCAGTACGCTGTTTTCAAATAACAAAATTTTGTTATATATTTATTTATATGCATACATATTTTACAGGTTAAATTTTATCTACTATCACCAAAAAATATGGTTCTTCTTTTCAAAGGATATTTCTCTCATATTCAATCACATTCAGACGGTTCATTGTACAGAGAACATTTTTGAACTAGTTACTAATTTTTTTTTTTCAAACAGTTTGCGTCTACTCGACACTTGTTTATAAAACATGGCCAATTAAAGATTTTTCAAGCATTCTTTCGGTGGCTATGATTGATAAAGAGGAAATTTGTATACGCCACTACAAGGCTATGGCGTATGAAAAAATATTTAACGTAAATCATAGTAGTTTCTGTTATAAACAACGTGCACATATTTAATATTACTCTGAAGACAAAATAATATATGTGTGTATAGTTGAACTGTCCTTAAAAGACAATTTATAGGTACTGAATATACTGCGACTATCCTGTACATAGTTTTACATTCCGCTGTACGATACAGTATTTTTTCTGTGTTCAATTTTCTACAACCGTGACTTAAGCATATTCACCTATGTAACAGTCTAATGTAATAACTTTACTAGCACCACGTTATGCTGAGTTTTAGAATTAACTGTTGCCTTGGAACATAATTTGCTTTTGGGACGCTATACTTGTGAAGGCAACAAACATTTACTGCAATTGCTGTTCCCTCCAGTCATCAGTTGAAATAACCCTGACGTATATTCACTACTTAAATTAGAATTTTCTTTGTCAAATAGAAAAATTTTGCGCTGTACAACAACATGCCAGTTTTACGGTTTAAAAATGAGATTACATAACTATTTCGTAGTTTTTTTTAAACAATTCCTTAAGTTAGTGTGACATATTGTCCAAATACGAATGACAACAATTTTCGAAGTAAGGCACGTCTAAAAGTGGAACATGCAACTGATTTAAACGAAATTACCCATAACTAAACACACTTATCACCGATATTCTAAATTAACTTTACAGAAAAATATTACATCAGCAGATCACAGTGCCTTTCGCAATGTTAGTTAGCAGCATATTTTAACCAAAGAGGCAGTCCTGTAATTACTAACGAAATTATTTAGACATTGCAAGACAAGCAAAACCAATACTAGCTAATACATAGTGCAGAAAATCTCTTAACGGCAGTAAATAAATGCACCTAAAAAAACTTTCGACATAAAATCTTCGACAAGCAGGACACAACATTCAACGATTTTATATAACTTTTTTTTAACTATGGCGCAATTTCTTTACGGCATTTTAAACTGAGGCATATTGCCCGAAAGAAAATGAGCACAAAAATTTCACACACACGCGCGCACCTGCACGCATGCGTACGAACGCACATACACACGCACATTTACAGGGACTTATTATATCGTTAGGTTTTAAGGTATAAAACTTTACTTTTGGCCGCCTGAGTAAAAATCAGCATGGGTAAGACGGGAAGGACAGGAGCTACGTAGAGTAGGCTCAGAAACTGCAGATTATAAGTTATAACTAGGGTAGTAAAGATAATAGTACATTGCCGTTGTGTACTTTATGTGAAAACGAAATACACGTCAGAAACGTGACTATATGCAAACTGTTGAGCCAGTCGAGAGCCCTCCGTAGAAACAGAAATTCAATCATATGTTTATAGTGCATCTTTCCTGGTTCCACCAATACGCCATTGCTAAGGGATTACATGGCAAGCATCTCGTCCGGAGATCTGGAATCCATTCCATTGCTGGAGCCCATTGATATAGCTGAAGCAGTAATCTACGTGTTGAGTACTTCTTCAAGAGCTCAGGTTGGTCTCTCATACTGTGGACTATATACATCTGTAAAAAAAAATATATCACATCTGATGCTGGAATCACAATGGCGCGACAGACGCGACGCGAATGCACCTACGCGAATAACGAATGATGTCAGCCAATCGGCACCCGAGGTTTCTGTGACGTCACTGTGACAAAAAATGGCGGGAGCTACGTGAATTCCCAATATAAAAATCGGACGCGACAAAAAAATTAAGTGACCAAATGATTATTGAACTATGTTTGTTAAACTGGTGAGTAAGTAAATTGCGTTTATTTATTTTACGAGAGATTGTTGTTTGTATTTATAAGAAAATAATTTATTAATAAAGAAAACGTGCAATTATGACTTGATTTTGGCATTTTAAATGTACTACAAATAAATTTAAAATGAATCATCTATGGCTGGCTTACACGAGGTTAGTACGTAATGGCAAATAATAATTTAAATTTATTATTTAATATTAATTTAATAAATGCATAGTGCTTTTCGCGTCGCGTCTAACGAGCTATCGTGGTTCTAACATGACTCTCATAATGCGTGAGATACAAAATACGAATCGAGAGTGCTGTTATAGAGTTCTGTTCGAACCAACTCAGATATAATATTTTTCCTACAAGTTTTTAATTTAGACTATGGCCTGCCACCGTAGCATGTTCGGTAGCATGCCAACCTACAGTGTGTGAGGTCATAGGTTCGAATCCCATAACAGGCATAGACGTTTGTATCGTTTATGTTTAGATAGTTTGTAATACGTTCCCCTGTAAGCCTGAAGGTGTAAAACAGGTGGATTTAAATAAAACCTCTGAAATAAAATAAAACTTAATTTAAATTATTAAAATTGGGGTAAGACAACCCCAATGAAGATCATTACTAGCTACACTGCATGGCATGGAATTGAAATTTGGTAATTTAGTAAAAACGCAGCACACTTATTCTAATAATATTTGCGAGTGGAATGAAAGCTGTTTCACGTGTTGTGGCCTTTTGGTGTGATATCTTCCTGAAGGTTTATTACAGTTTTGAATGTGGTTACAACAACCTTGCTAACAGTAACGTTGCAAATAATAATATTTTAAACAATATTTGTCATAAGAAACAATATAAGTGCTCGTAAAATGTATAGTAGGCTAAACACAACTAAGTTAGACTGCACTGTGAAAATTTTTCTCCGTCGATTTACGGAATTTCCCGCAAAATTTTCTCCGGATACCTCCGTGGATTCACGGAAACTTATTTCCTAATCCAACAGAAGTTTCCGTAAAACGGTTTCATCACACGGAACTGAGCCATACTCACATCCCTATAATTGTACAATATTGCATTTATACAGATTTGAAGATTTACTGGTGATGTTATTAAAATATATCCGTAATATTTACAGCTCTCTAACCCATAAATTTACGATTTTTTCCGTGCAAATGTCCGCAGACTTATGGACATATTTCGTATGATCCCGTTGTGTCTATTTACTATAGAGGTTTCCGTATTTTATTTCTACGGACACTATTTACGTCTATTAACGATACAGTCACGTTAAAATTGATACCGTTGTACAATAAAGTATTTGAAGTGGTACCGAATGCCAGTGGACGTTTTTTAGTATGTTACTAAGGAGTGCTAAAAACAGTTGATAAAAACTCTCAAAAACATTTGGTGGCACAGTTAAAAATAATTTTCGTGGTTTTACGGCGAAGTGATAGTAAAATATTCCCCAGAAGTGTCCATTAATTTACGGAAGGCAACTAGCTACACTTACAGAAACTACCATACTGTGGTACTTCTCTACAGGCACAATAATGCGTACGGTTATTTTTTAGTTTCTTCTCGAAGTTTTATGTTTAATTAGTGAAACAAAATTATTTGCAACTAAATAATGTTTCCATTAATTAAACAGACATTTCCGTAAAATTATCCGGAAATTCAAAGAAATATTTAACAGCATGTAAGTCCAAGTCACGAGATCTCTGCTGCTGGCGAATTTTGGGGTCGATATATGTTCGAATGATGTGGTGGTAGGTTTGGGTAGTAGCCAAGATAGCAAAAAATGTTTTATTAAGATGCATGTTTAAGAGTTTTAATTGTATGTTTTTTTTTTTTTTTTTTTTTTTTTTCGTCTCGCTGGCTGTGCCAGATAGTTCTGAAATGGTGATTAATATATTTTTATAACACTCTAATGTAGATATCGAAACATTGCTACATTATTTTGACACGCAAGTTTATTGATTGATATACAGTTTTTTGCAAAATTCCTACTCAAATTCGTACATCATATGACTGCACACAGAAACTACCGTGCATGGCATAAATTGTTTACGTTGCAAAACTACAAGTAAATGCACCTTAATATTACACATTTGGACAAATTACTGCCGACTTGTATTCATTTACATTTTCATGTAGTTATCGTATTATAATTAATTTTTGAACCTGTTAGAATCATTTTGTTTTCTCAGAAACTAATAATTTCATCTGAGTTTACCGCATTAAAAATAACCCCACAAAGTAAAAGTTAATGTTTGAATGAAAGGCTTTCATTAAAAAAATAATTGGGGGTTATCATACGTAATAGTATGATTTTGAGGCTAATATTTATAGTTTTTTTCTACCATTTAGTTCTTTTACCACCAACGTTAGTAACTTAAATTTAATTGTTTTTCAGGTTGCCAACCTCATGCTTGTACCGGTTGGAGAAGATATATGATGGAAATAATATGACAAGCATTTCTTGTCAGCCATGAAAGCGTTTCTTAGTTATAACAATGCGTAATTTATGATTTTAAATTTTGCATCTTAATGTAGTAGCTAATAAAATAATAATAAATACGACTTAATTACACGTATAATCAGACCAATTTATTTCCCCCTCTTTCCCAGGTTATTAGGATATGTTGGTTTAAAGGAATGGGTTCCAAATTTTGAAGTATATAACATACACTCGCCGGTTGGACATGTCAATATGTCATTGTATTAGGACTAACGTTATAAGCTACTTTATGTAATATGTCCAAGAAGCCGAAGCATATAATACATTCGTTTTCCAAATAATTTTGGTATTCATGTCTGAATAAACATTTCCTTTACTGTTATAACATTTCTATCTCTATTTCAGTAACCTACATAAACATTGAAAGAGCGTGGTGCTGGACGTCCGTATACATTAATTTTAATTTCTCTTGTGTGTCTGCTGACAACATATATAAATATATTTACCTGAACTAGATGAGTAAATACTTTCCTTAATGGTTGTTAATCATCAAACTGAAAACTACCAGAAGAATTACCTTGGTAACAGATTTTGGCCCACTTTACGCAGAAAGTAATGTTTGATATTAAGAACGCTTAGAATTGTGTTTAACATATTGTCAATATAATCTTTAGATATGAATACATAGAACGATCTACTTAACAGTAACGTTACATGCCAAAAAGTTTATATAGTTTGAAACCCAGCAGTGTTTTCAGTTAATGTAATTACTTTATTGTATGCTCCATGTGTCAAAGTGTGTAACGTATTATTTCATTTGATTTATTTATTCTCTTAGCACTGCAAGTCCTACTATTTGTATGTTTGTCCTGAGGTACTTTATCACAATATTTGTTCCATGTAGTTTTGAAGGGAGATTGGTAGTGGAGTCAAGTGAGTGTTGTGTATGAGAAAGGTTAACGAAGATAGGACCTGACGGTGTAGCCGTGGACAATATGAGAACACTTGTGAGAACATTAGGAGATGTGCGGTACGTGAAGTATACAAACGCTTGTATGGACCTACAAAATTTGACAGCTAACGTATGTAACTAGGAGATCTGTAGTTAGACAATACCCATAGTGTACCATGAAACAGTCTCACCACCGCTTTAATACTGTCAGCATTATACTAAACTAGCGGGTCAAAAATCACATTTATTTTGGAAGAAACATTACATGACAGTTTTTACAGTAAGGCTTGCTGGTGCACATTACATTTTAAATCATTTGATCAAAATAAATTGTATGATTGAATCTGAAATCTACATTAATCAAAAATTAATATTAAAAATTTTGTTGCATGTAATTCTACCTGACAACCACTATTCTACTTAAATTAGCACTATGAAGTGTAGCCATGAACTAATTACAGTAACTTCTAGAGAATACGTAGTTGCTTAGCATTAGTTAGTGTTAGTAGTCATATGTTCAAAGAAACATTACAAGTCTCATGCTACATACACACTACTGCGTTTTTCTGTAAGGGTATCCAGTATCGTCAGTTAAAAGGTAAATTAACAAAATTAAATGAGATGTGTCAACGCTTACAATATACTACATAATTGTATCTATTTCAACGAAAAATTGATGGACTTATATGTATGTATAATATATTATAATATAATATAATATCATAATCTGTGTACTTCAGACTTCCTTGATGCATTTATTACATGAAAAAAATATTTCTTATGTCATACACCATGAAGTAATTAACCTATTCCTGCCAAATTCCGTATAATTTAAGCTCTACAGCAGCGCATACTAATTACATAGGTCTAGTTTTATTTGCGCACGTTATTATTTGTACGTAAGTAATTAAATGCACACTATTTACCGAAACAATAACTAACAAATTGTTGCACTGAAGCCTATCTTTACAGTACAGTTAGTGCAAGGTGTCTTACGTTTAAAACGGTTTTATGTTTGAATCTTGGGTGTCTTATATCGTATGTTCGTTAGACAAGGAAAACAAACCATAATAATATAAACTGTTCATTTTCCTCGTTTAGAACACCGGAGAACACTACCATTATTGGAGATATAATATTGATTAAGGTACAAACACTTAACCTACCATGAATGTTACAGCCCTACAATGTTTCATGACTGCGACAAAACATCACGTTGATACCACCTTTACAAAATGTTGAATGTTACGCAACTTTGTCACTAATATATATAGAGTCACGACGCTAATTTTCGGGCATTTATTATTATTTTTTTCTTCTCATCCATACTCGAAATATGTGGTAAAGTTATTTTGGTTTGTAATTGTAAAGAGTATTTATTCAGTTATGGGAAGTCATTGCTTTACATTTAGGATTGTGGAAATCTAGAGTGTTCTTTGACCGTCTCTCATGAGTTCTTTTTAGTTCACTGTTCCTGGTAACCTGCAGAGTTTATTGCCACTGCAGTGCTTGTAGATTCCTTTGCGGGCAGTGTCCCGGTAGTGTGTGTAGGCCGATGGCCTTGTGTTAGGTTGTAGGCTGGGGGGGGGGGGACGTGTGGTGATGGATGTTTTGGTGTCGCGTAGGTGGTCGTACGCTGTGGGTCCTTCTGGCACTTTCGGCATGCGGCGGCCTTCCGGGGGCACTGGATACCTCTGTCAACACTCCCCCGCTCCCCTGTCCCACATTACCAGCTGTTAGTAGGGCTGACGCACGGGCAAGAAGAGCACTACAGCACATTTCTGTCGTTCCGCTCTCGGACAGTCCCCCCGCCTGTGACGTCAAACGTCGCTGACGAGTGAATGCCCTGTGGGACACAGAGGGTAGATATTGCGCCAATCTGGAATGGTCGCTGCTGACCATTCCAGGAGGGTAAGTCATGGAATGTTCTCGATGGCGCAGTCAGTAGTTATAAATACCTGCCGGCCATGTTTTGGCGGACTTCTTTCTGTAGAGTTTTTTTGAAGACTTCTTCGGCTGGTCGTTGTCAGACTTAGGCGAACATGGCGATGCCCCGATGGGCGAGGCGACGGCCTAAGGGCTCGGGCTGCCAGATGGCAGGAGTTTTAAGTTATGTTTAGCTAGCTTTTTGTGTTACTATTATTTTTAATTTCGGGTAATTGTTGGTTTATTACGGGATAAGAAGACTTCGTAGCCCTGAGATGGATGAGACTTCGCTGGACAGGAACATCAAAACGATAAGTATTCTTTCTTGTTATTATTTTATTATTAATTATTATTATTTCCCCTTTTAGCTTTCGTGTTCGGTATTGGTTATAATAGTCGCGGATTCCCTTTCGTGTTTATATTTTGTTGGCCAGTACAATCACTGTTTATTAAATGTTTAAGTGTAATGTAATGACCTTGAGTTTATAATAACAGAAACAATTTTTTTTATAATCTGAAACAATATCTTTTTATTCATCACAAATAATATATATTTATACATCCATGCTTTTAAAATCTTTTTTTTTTTTCCAAATTGTACAATTTTATTTTCATTAATGTAATCTTTGTAATGTTTTATTTTAATCTTTTGTAATAAAATCCAATTATAGAATTCATTCTTTTAATTCAAGTAGTCGAACTGTAGCCCCCTTTAACATTAATTGATAGCCCCTTATTGCAGTACATTTATTTTGATTTAATTACTTTATATATAGATGATTATGGGTGACAAACACATGCGCGATACAAGATAGGAGACACGACCCGTATGTTCGATCTTCAGTACCCCTCCCCCCTTCCCGCAATAGATAGTTTGCCAAGCGGAAATTATTATTTTGTTTCAGGTAGTTTGTTGTGCTCTACCATACAATACTTTATGTAGCTAGGCTAAAAGGTGGAAATTCTGTCTTTCAAGTGTTTGTTTTTATTTTACTTAAGGAGCTAAGTACAGTACGTGTTTATTCCCCCCAGTGCTGTTTAATAACTGCAGAGTTTATTTTATCTTTATTGCTTATCGTTATGGTTCACTCAAATGCTTTTTTTATTTACTTGTGATGTTTATTTGCTTTCCACCTTGTAGTCTTGCATAGCATAATAATTCAGATATACTTACATCCCCCAGTTTACGTCTCATTTTACAATCAACGCTTTAGCTACAAAACAAGGCGTAACATAGCTATCAAATCAGCGACTCTGGCTGCCTCTACATCCGTTTAATTACGTATTTATTTATTTTTTATGACCCAACCTCCTGACAATATATATATTTATATGTGTGTGCTTTAACAAGAAAACACATGACATTGATCCACACCAAGAATGTTGCAGCTCACATTTGAGTATGATCTAGCTTTTGATATGGTTGACGCAGTATATTAAACATGCGTTTTTGCAATGTTTTACTTTAAATTATTAACGAAGAATCTTGCACGGAATTAATGCATTATTACTATATTAGCGTTGTTCTGACATAAGTGAGATAAAATAGTAACTTGAGGAGATGGTTTGTTAATGTTATTCAGATACGTCGTCGCTCTATGCTAATATAACCCCGGGAACTACGTAGGAAGTATCCAGCTGGCATTCTAAACCAACTGCAACAAGTAGTTCAATAACCTCCGCAGTATACAGTCAAGCTAGTACACTTGAAGGTTACTCAAGAGCTCTCACTCTCGCTTTAAGAGTGACCTGGACTCTTCCTCCTATGTGTTTTATTTGAATTTTTGTATCTCCAATAATGCAGTAAGTCATAAGTCACTAGGCGAGTACTGGTTTTACAATGATGAAAGGCGTTAGTTTATAATATAGTTGCAACATGCATTTTTAAACGCCCGTGCTATCACCGGAGTGGTTTCCGTCATACTGACACCTTACTAAGACACTGTTACTGAAACACAAAGGCAAGAGCCACCAGGCTTGTCGAGAAGTGAAATGGTATCTAGTCGCTGGACAAACAACCATCTCATATCAAATTTATGGGGGACCGTACATAGTACAGCGGAAGATTACAACATGGCAATTAACATTTACAGTCACGTTTGTACACATCTAGTTTAAATTACTTAAACATGTGCATGAATGATGAGTTATATAATTATGGATGTCAAATAACTGAATTGTATGTTAAAACATATTTCTAAAATTGTTATACACATGAATCACGCCTGCATGTGAATAAACTTCCTGGTCTACGGGCACAATTGCGTAATTAGTAAACCTTATAACTCCACATTTATCCTGGCACAAAATACACGAAAACCGAGAAAACGCTTTGGTAACGACCATACCGGGAATCGAACACATATAGCTGTGTTGTAACTCTTCTCCTCTGGCCACTACATCATCGTATCGCAAAACCAAGCAATTATCGACAGACTTATATGGTGTTGTGTTTAGTATATGTTGGACGGTAAAATAATTGCACAAAACATATGTTCAATCCTAAACAATTTGGAAATTTAGACCCATTTAAAATCGGCTACGTTTCACATGAAAATTGTACTCTTTTACAAGTTCTGTTGATTTTTTTTATGGCAACAGTGCGATCACACACCCGATGCCTGATTTTAAGTATGCTCTCCTCGAACTAACTTAAAATTGCCAACATGTTTGAGTGAAGCCTATTATCGATAGCTGTTAGATGGCTTCGTAAAATGGTTTGTTTCGTTCAGTTCCAGAGTTACCTATAGTATTTCCTGAAATAAAAGATTTGATAGTGGCGATATTAGCGTGGAAAGTATTCTTAAATAATTTTTTTTTGTTATTTTACTGTACGAATTTCAATTTGTCGCTGTAAGTAAGCCATTTAAATGTTATTACCAGAACACTTTCTACGAAAACACATTTTACAGACAAAATTAATTTATAATCGCAATGTTTAGACAAACATTAAGTTCGCAGAAAAAATTTCGTGTCCGTGTTTGCTTCTCGTATCAGTATTACAAATGAAATGTGCATAGTGTCGTCTTCTGTCGATGATGTTTAATCTGTTATTGTTTATCACAGGCATTTTAAATATTTTCAGTGGCTTAAAATGATTAGGGACTGCACTGAAAGACAAATTTTGTAAATGTTTCCTGCTAAATAAATTTGTGACAAATACAAAATTATGATATTCTTTGTATTGGCCACAATAAATTTTTCGTGGTCTGAATACTAACAATATATATTGTAGCTGTCAAAAAAATTTTCCGTGTATGCAGGAGAATTATATAGTAAAATCAGACTGTGAAATTGACATTATTATTTATTATTTTACAGTTTGGGAGCGATAGTAATAATGAGCACTTATTCAGAACAATTTGGGCTGTCATGGAGAGACAAAATTCCGGATAATCAATTCAGTTTTATGGAATTTAAAGTGATATAACTGTTTGGTTGGAAGTGTGCAGCAGCAGATATGATAATTCAATTTATGTTCAATAATATTCACGTACGTCGACAACTAAACAATCAAGAAAAAACAAAAGCCATTAGCTGAGTGTCATGGGGAAAGTATACAGTATTTTGCTAAACCGTTATAAGTTTATTTCTACCAGAATGAACGTACAAACACTTGATAGGTACAAGAACTCTCTCAACTCAAGGTTGCAGTTAATCTGACTACTTGTTGGTGTCGGAGTGCGTAAGACCGTAATCTATCTTACATCCTTAACATCTTACATGATATTTACCTACCATTGTTAGGGGTTGTTAAAATATCAACTCGGAAGATAATAAGTAGCATATATGCGTCAGGAAAGTAATGCAAGCGGCAGTTTAAGCAAATGCATCGTCTCTGAGAACGTATTGAATATTAAGGTAAACACGTCATAATAGTTAATATATTGTTGTGATTTTTAAAATGTAAATACTGGTAATTTAGCAAAATAATAGTGTTTTAATCTATACTGAGCAAAATTACTAGTATTTTTATTTATATTTGTAGACGATTTTCAGTAACACAGTTCTAGTATAAATACATTAACTATACAAATTCATCAGTGTTCAAAACATATTTACTGGATAAAAGTTCAAAATTTTGTTACAGGCAGTAGACAATATACACACTTCTTTATACGGCAATACAGTTATCTCTGCTGCAAGAATAAGAAGACTGTATTCAAGTTGTCTACAAAATGTGCCACATTATACATTCTATTTGTTTTGTTGCGATTTCTTTTTAGGTTTCCTTACGTCAATACGCCCGCCAGTGCAAAACAAATACTGAAGAATAGCCGTGTGGGATCAATAAGAAACAACATCAGCATCCCTAAAAATGAACAACAGAGCAGCGTTATTCGTCATAGGTAAAGGTTTATAGTCTTTTGTTTCGGGGAAGAATTCTGTGAATCCTTACTTGTATAAGTGTAACAATGTACGGAATTAGCAGTATTGATGGGTTAATTCTATATGGTGGCCACCCGTGGGGGTCGTATTTTGTGCGCTCGAGTCCAAGCATAGCGAAGTTCTATGGGCGAGACTGTACGCACTTCATTGAACTGGCATGTGGTCTTCTCGTCGATAACTCGCCTCTATGAGACATTTGATGGTGATCCTATCGTTTACGACAGAATATTTGAGGTAAAGGTGTGCTGTACGCACCCTAACGTTTTTAGATAATTTTCAACCACTATTCACGCATAAAAAGAACCACATATACAACCATTCTCACCATTTTAGACAGCGAGAAAATAAAGTTAAAAGATTAGTGGGGACATGACAAGCATAGCACCTATACACACATGTATCGATTTTTGAATGATATTCTTAAGCAAGCATCTTCAGCGCATATTAACCGATACATAAACGTTTTGATTACAATTTTTTTACAGAATTTAACTGCAAATTTTAATCCGGTTTTGTAGAACATGTTCACAACGAAATGACGTGATGAAATAAGCCGCGTTTAATATTATAATATTACCAGTCTTCTGTATGTTTTGATTTCGGTCTCCAAAATGTATTATTTTGTTGCCCAAAGACAGTGTTCTTAAACAAGGAAAAATTTGTGAAATGTACGTGGTATTATTAAACATATTTATATCAAGCCAGCCTAAAATGTCATGAGAAAGTTTTAGATCTCTTTTAAAATTTTCAAAGACACAAAATTAAAAATTATTTTTGACAACAAATATACTTGGCTATGAGCCCATAATATTTTGCAAGGAATAAAATAAGACATTTTGCTATAATAATATTCAAATGGTTTGGATTTATAAAATTATTTGAGTTAAAAGCAGAAATGTTTATATGAAAGTGGCTGCAAGACAGGCTCACTATAAGACATTGATAACCAAAAAAAAAGCAACTTTTTTAAAGAGAAGATATTAAGATACGATAGAAAAGCTATGTTATGAACAGTTGATAGTTATAATTGTCAAAACCAATTTTGAGTGACGATATTTGTGGAATGATTTTTCTTTGGATTTTTTCCCAAAGACATGTACATTATTCAAACAAAACTTCTATTGTAGGCTTGTAATAAGTAATAATAGTAATACTCTAACTTTTAACTGAGATCCTCCACTCGACTAATTTTGGTTGTTTTTTTTTTTTTTTTTTTTTACTTTGTTTCCTTGAACCAGTTACCTTGTATGCATTTGGTCAAGAGA
The DNA here is from genome assembly GCA_003012365.1 of Medauroidea extradentata. Lineage (NCBI taxonomy): Eukaryota > Metazoa > Arthropoda > Insecta > Phasmatodea > Phasmatidae > Medauroidea > Medauroidea extradentata. Next base: position 58,413 of record PNEQ01060199.1, on the reverse strand, counting down.
CAACAGTTTAACTGCCAGGAACAGAGGCCAATTTCTTCTCTTATATTGCACATTCAAATATAATTGATTTTCAAAACTAATTACCATTAACTTCCAATAATAATAACGGTTAATACCGCAATCTGTATTTACTTAATCATGGCCGTCAATTATGCGTATTTACGACGTACAGGAAGTGAAGATGCTATAGCTGTATACAAGCCACGTTCAATGGTATTTACAGTACATGGAGCACTTTTAGAGCCCTAGATATTACTTTCCATTAAGCTTATTTGTATCTTCTCTGAAACTGCCAGTATGACTACAGAAGTAAAAGTAACAGAATCAGTAAACACATTTCAATGAACTCGGTATTGAACTCCTGAGGTAAAAATAAAACGTATTACATATTGTTGTTGTTAAGATGATCAGTTTAAAGGGTGCTTATCTTGACTGTGTGTGTGAGCAGCCATCATACTGTGGGTGTCAGTGGGGCAGCAGGAGGCCCTGGAACGTCTAAAAGGAAGAGTGGCTGTTGTGACCGGAGCCAGCTCCGGCATGGGGAAGGCGATCTCCATCCAGCTAGTCAAGAGAGGTGTGAATGTCGTCGGTATAGCCAGGAGGTTCGAGCTTCTGCAGGTACTACTACTAGTTCATATGCAAGATGCTTTATTATATGCGTAGTGGAGACTTAGGGCCGTATCTATAGACGGCTTTCGAAAGCGCAGTTAGCAGACGTTCACCTGGCAGCTTGCCAACTACTCGCATCCTATAAACGACTTTCGGGAGCTAGCCATATGAAAGCGCTTCCACATCCTTTTTAAGTGTAAATATGGCAACATAGTACCACTTTTCTTCCATTGGATAGTACGCAGAATGAATGTAGGAACGCACCCTGCAATTTTCTATCGTCTTTTCTGACAATTCATGTTTGTTGTTCATATCTGAGATGATGTTATTGTCTTTGGATTTAGGTTAGGTACGTAAAAGCAATTTTTTTTGTGAAGGTTAAATTCGTTTAAAGTATTATTTGTGAGGGACTTTTTCCAGTGAGCATAATATTGTGTTTGCATGGAGAACCGTAAAGACTTTACAAATGCCTAAAACGAATGTTTGTATTATTCAATAAAGAAATACATAAAACGGAAACTAAAAAACCAACTACGGAATAACCTTTTTATAGTGTGTGTTTCGGCCGGAACAGACATTCGGTGATTAGATAACAACCGAAAGTCTTTTGTAGATACGGCCCTTAGAATTGGCTCTTAGCAGGAGTCCTCGAGGAAAAATGCATGCCAATGGAAGTATAAGGCATGTTGGAAAATAATAATTTATTTCGAAGATATAACAACTGTGACGCACGATCAAATCGTCGTCGGTAACTAACGAAATGAAGCGTGTAATATCTAAAGAACAAAATGGCAAATATTTCTTGGACATGGAGACTATGAATAAACAATACAACAATATCGGATATGTGTTTGTTTATTGATTAAAAAAACTTGGGGTAAGAACAATAGAAAGTTGCCATTACATACAGATAAGTTACAAGAATTTTTAAAAATCATTTGCGGTAGTTATCACAGTTGTACACTGTGTACAAGTCGTATCATAAATCACGTGCACTTCTACGTATTAAAAACTTTTAAATTCTCGGTTGTTACAATTTTCGAGCAAAAATCTCTCCTTCATACCTTACTGGTAACATCTTAAACTAAGCGGAATGAAACCTACGAATCTTAAATAATAAGTATGTCCGCACTAGACTAACTTCGTTGGATACTTCTCATGCTTTTCGTAACATTGTGCCCTACGTCATTGGATTTTGAGTTACAAGGGTGGAGAAAGAAGTGTCTACGAATAAAACGAGGTTAGGAGAAGTAATCTTAACGTATAAAGTAGTAGCAAAGAAACTAAAAGCAACGACAGTTTTATCTACTATTTCCCTGTTTTCTAACATCTATATGAATAACTATACACATTTGCAAGGGAAAATTTTCCACTCACCAAAACTGGAGACCGAGAGTAGAAGACGACTTGCGACATGTCCGGAGAAACTTTATGGACTTCAAGCGTCTATTGCAAGGGATAGTAGCCATCATATCCAACTTAGTTGGATTTATTAATGCAGGTGCTTATACAGACGCATTGTTATAGGTCTGATACAAACACTCAATTATAATTTTTAGTCCTTTCTGTACCTGTAGTAACAATACGTTTCAAAAATTACAATTGAGAGAATATATAGCACATCAAATACCGATCCTTATATCACCAGGTAATGTAAAGATTTGAAACAACAAACAGCTACATCAGTTAATAGTACGCATGATATGAAGTCACACAATTTTAAGCACCAATAATATGTACTTGAGTGGAAAACCGTTTGACTACATGCGATGTAACCCATGATAAATGTTACAGAATATCTCGGATTCTCTTGTGAATGAGTCTGGGAAGTTCTACCCCAAGAGATGCGACGTACGTATAGAAGAAGACGTCGTCTCAACATTCAAGTGGGTGGAAGATAATCTTGGAGAAATTGCTGTTCTTGTGAATTGTGCTGGAGTAGCTCCTAGTACTGATCTTATTAGTAAGTGGTAAATTTAATGCGTGTCTGAGATTTTATCTTTTAAATGTATGGCGTGGAACACTTAGTTCGTTAGTTCAAATGTACGCTGTTACAAACTAAGTTTTCAGAATAATAGATCTTCAATAGGGAAAATTCCTATGTTTTTATTATATTTTTATTTAAACGTGTATTAAATTTAATGAACAACGGTACCATACTATCTTTCATTGCGTCTGTGTAACTCCAGAAAAAAAAATTAAATTAAATGAGCAGTCTGCTTTGCGCAGCAAAAACGTGAACCGCCATGTTCATGTCCCTGTGACGTCACAATACTGTACATTTTAAAGTATGTAACACACAAACGACAGCAACATACGTTCAAGCCGTAGAAATGTGATGAATAAAGTAGTTGATGCGGTAAAATCGAGTATAGCTTGAACTCTGAAGAGTATAAATGTGGACAGTAATTCGTTTGCGCAGCTATAAAATGCAATTTACTCGGAATAAAATATTAACTTTAGCACCAACTGATAATTCAAGGCGTACTGCATGGTTTAAGCTTCTAGAAGTGATCTAAAAGTCTGCTATTAACGACAAAAATACAGTATACGTATGTAATGCTGTATTTTGTACAACATGACATGGTAAGCATAAAATAAATATGTTCCTTTAAGTTAAAAGTTGCAGTCAAAAGCGTACAGTTTGCGACCTAATCTCTACAGCTGCAGTGTTTTGGCTGTTCCACTGGCTGTGGCAACGCCACTAGCCAGTAGGCGAGTTTAAGGCACACGTGATTGGCCGATGATTCGAGGGGTGGGCGGGGTCATGCGAAACTTGCCCCGAGGTGGCAGCACAACTGACTCAATGCCGTTCACGAGAAACGTAAAAATTACTGAGAGAAAAATGTACTTCTAATAAAATAATTGGTCTGCTATATTATTTTACCTACTCGTGCAACCAGAATGTTCGATCATAAGTCAGCGCCAGGTTTGTTAAACGCATTCCATATATTAGCTAGAAAGGTTCACTTTTTGTACGCATGTGAACTTCGTTATGCTGATTTGTCAAACCTCAACGTAGGATTATATACCGGATCTGGAACATTAAACTGCATTTGTTGTTATCTCTCTTAGGAATTTTTAATATAATTTACATAAACTCAAACCTATAACCAAAACGTCGCAATGTGTGAGAGCTAGGCCTACTAATACATTGCTGTCTTCACTCCTTTAAAATTAACTCAAGTGAAATAAATCTTCGTTATTGGCTACTAAATCTATAACCACGCATGCCTAAACAACGGGCGAATTCCCCGAATTAACTTTTACGTAACCGGGATCGCTAAATTTATTAGTTTATTAAGTTGCTGAAAAATTCCAATACACACAATTGTGCCTGACATGCGGTGACAAACCAAAACAAGTAAGACTACGTCATAAATGTGTTAGCCAATAAGAACGCTTTTTCAATGTTTGTGGCGGGGTTTGAAAATATGGCATTTTTAAAGCTGAACAATTCTAAAATTACAATGTTCACGGAGCTATTACTTTGCCTGGCTGCTTATAGTGCCGAAATAATTCGGAAGAATGAGGTAAATATTAAAAACCTTTTCTAGGATCTTTCCCTATTAAGATCAAATTAGGTTACATAACATTGTTTACAACAGTAGGTACAAGAATACCAACCTCCATTCTCAAATTACAACATACTAATATTTATGCTCGAGTTGTTATTACAACTATTTTAGTAAATGAAGTAATCACTATTTTGGTTGTAGGTAAGTCCCTTTAAAAAACCTATTAAAACAGAGTCACCCAGCAATAACTGACTATCTAAATACTGAGGAAACAACAGTGTAGTTTCAACGTAGGAAGCTTGTACATGATCAGCTCGGCACAGCGTGTGGCTCAGTGTTCAAACCCGTAAAGCCCTCCCTGTGAGAAATTATTCCCAAAACTTGTTTCTACTGTATGTTATGAATGGTTTGTATCTTATTACTGAAACAAACTCCACATATAATTTGGTTACCATAACGACACAATCACGGCACTAACACAAATAAAGAAATGATCAAAACAGTGCTAAATTACTAATTTAATTGATAATATATTTTTGCGAAAACAATATATAATTTCATTAAAAATTGTTCATCGCATTGCAAGAGTATTTTAAACCTTACTTTTTGTTCTTTATTCACTAGTCTGCACTAGTTTACGTTTCTTACCTTACTCGAAATCATTAATATATACTTGACAATACCGAAATCACCCTTAAGCGGTTTTCACAATAGAGCGACGTGAAACTTAGCGTCGAGCGTCAGCCAATCAGAGCCTGGACGCCAGCGTCGAGCGTCGGGAACATTCCACTAGCGGCTGACATTGGATTTGACGCTCATCGCTGGCGACCGATACAATGAAGAAGAAAAGTTGTTTACATTTTAAAAATCGTGTACGTATTTTACGTATTTTTCAAGTTAGAAAGAAGTAAACAAACATTTTATAATGATAACATTCTGTTAAAAATACCGGCATTTGTGCAAATTAAAGGGTATAAGTTCGTTGAAAAGAAACTAATATATTTGCCTTACTTTATTTTCCAGTAGGAATTTTAACTTTTTCTTTCTGTTTAATATTTATTTAAATCGATGAGAGCATAAACATATTATAATTTCTTTATTTTACGTTCATGTTTCTTCAAAAATCGTTTACAGATCTTGGTAAAAGATGGCAGCACGAGCTCGCATCGCTTGCTGCCGGCGATATTTCGTCGCTCTATTATAAAGACATGGCAGGAACTTATCGCTGGCGGCAAGCGTCGGGCATATCGCGACGCTGTAATGTGAAAACCGCTATACACTTATGCAGTTTCCAATGAATACATAAATAATAGCGCACAGTCGTCATGAGATCACCTAGAAGCCAGAGCAGCCCCGCACTCACTGATCACACTTCACGACGATCACACCACCGTACCCAGTCTGACATTGAGGTGCTTACGAGACTCCGCTACACTTGTTATATGAACCATAATGTTCTACTAGTTGCCGTAGTAATGCTACCTCGAGGTGACTACTGCTGAGGTTATAATCTTCTTGTTACCTTAGAAGTTCAAATAGTTTCAATAAAATAAAATCTGTTTTCTGCAGACAAAGAAAGAAATTCTTTACATCTTGGTCAGCCATCCTAAACAATTTCCCTTCGTAAAAGCTAGCCAGACTACTTAACACCTCGCAGTGTTATCGAAAATATTTTTTAACGCAAATTAATACATACATCAAAAATTCATTCTTACAGTTTTACACTTATATGTCATCGTTTCTATAAGAATTTTTCTGTTCCAATACACCAAACGCGGATTTTGGATTTTTGCCCCTGAAATATCACATTTTGATATAAAAATAAGCCAAAATGAAGCAAAATAATTTTTGCTAGCAAACGGTACATTATTTTAAAAACACTCTGGCAAAATTGTGTATCATATGACTGTTCACAGTCTCAAATTTTTTCAAAGCATTTGGTTACAAAATATTTGAGTTATTGGCGTTTGTTTGAAAAAAATAAAAGAACATCGCCTTAATGAGAGCAGTGAGTGGTGGGCAGGTAAATGAGGATTAGCGAAAAAAAGAGAACACTATGGCGAGTTTCGCTGTACCAGTTTAACAGGGATCGCATTGACCGAGCGCTCAGACCATTCGCCTCTCACCAAGGCTACTCGGGTTCGATTACCGGCGGGGTCGGGCTCCTGATTCTCGCATGTGGGAATCATACCGGACGATGCCGTTGGTCGCGGATTTTCTCGGGGATCTCCCATTTTCCCCACCCGTTTCATTCCGGCGCTGCTTCATACCCACCTCATGTCATCCCTCACCAACGCTTAAGGGCGCGGTCTACCGCAATTTTCATCACTATTTTTTTATTTTTTTTTTGCACCAGATATTTTTTTTATTTAAGGCACAAAATGTGACTAAATTTGGCTCTTGTGAAATTTTTTTAACTCTCATAGTTTTCGCGTAATGGCTTGTTAAAGTCATATTTTGCATGTTTCCGTTTTAACGACTACACTAAAACCAATTGATGTATCAAATTAAAAAAAAATCACAGTGGATAAAGACATCACAGGCTACAATGACATGCTCTTAAAATTACAGAATAAAAACTATTATTATTAAAAAAAATGCTGAAATTGAAAATAAACATTTTAAAAATTAAATAATTTTTTTTTAAAAATACTAATAATTTTTATTTTTTTAATTTTGAGAGCATCTCGTTGTAGCCTGTGGTGTCTTTATCCACTGTGATTTTTTTTTGAGTTTGGTATGTCAGTTGGTTTTAGTGTAGTTAAAACGGAAACATGCAAAATATGACATTAACAAGCCATTACGCGAAAACTATGAGACATAAAACATTTTCATAAGAGCCAAATTTAGTCACTTTTTGTGTCTGAAATATGAAAAAAAAAATATCTGGTACAAATAAAAAATAAAAAAAAAAAAAATGGTGATGATAATTGCGGTAGACCGCGCCTCGATGGTAAGAACTGACCAAAATCTCTCTCACTCAGTTTAAGATACACAGTAACAATGTAGTTAAGTAAATATTTATATTTATACATTTGAATGAAGTAAATGAGTTGAAGAAGACATTTTATATTGATGTGTATTAATTGTTTCACAGATGGCAATACGAGCGACTGGCGTGACATACTGGATACCAACGTGCTGGGCCTCAGCATGTGTACCAGAGAAGGTGTTCGTAACATGTTGAAGTACGGAGTAAACGATGGACAAATAATCCAAATTGGCAGGTAAAAGTGTTTTCCGTCTCTGCAATTAAGAGTTAGTTGATAAGACGCGTGAACCGTGCTGTTACGTGGTACAGAAATTATTTTATCTTATATTACTATTAAAAATTATTCCAATCCGATTATCTACGACAAGAAAACACACTTCAAACTGTGTCCCTATGGTTTAAAAAATGCCGCGTGATTTTTAAAACCATGATTCTCAAGCTCCTCAAAAGTGCTAAAAGTGTTTTTTTTTTTTTTCCACGTTTCTGTAGCTGAGAAAATATCGATTGTAATCGTAAAACTAAGCTATAGAAACCTGCATTGGATATTGCGACAAACTTTCCACAAATAAAAAAACAATGTCATCGCTTGAAGTTTCATTGAAAAACGGTTTCTACGAAAATACTGCACGCTAGTTTAGTCCTCCGCGCCTAGAGGCGATGAGATGTTTGACGGACATGTTATATTCGACTTATCGCCTTACCCGTTTCCGTGCCTCAAACTTAAAGAGAAAGCTACCGTCCTCTAAATCTTAATGCTTTCTCACTGGTCTGTCAAACGCATGATTGAATCGACTACACGTCGTTTGTCAAAACGACCATGTCCAAGCTGATTTGCAACAAACCAAACACAGGAGGGACGCGGCTAGAGCACACTCCTCCCACCAAAGCGATCCGAGCTCGATTCCTGGCGGGGTTTGTTCCCGGATTTTCGCACGTGGGAATCGTGCCGGATGACGTCGCAGGTCGCCGGGTTTTCTCGGGGATCTCCCACGACCCTTAATTTCGGCTCAGCTTCATACTCACCTCATGTCAACCCTCACCAGTGCTGACGTGCTCGATGTTAAACGCTGACCAAAATCTCTCACTCGCTTAGCATGTAATTTTTTTTCGTTCTACTGAGGTTAGGTAACTTAATTCCAAGTTTTTGTGAGTAAGAAGGATATCACAGCCGACAATTTCACTATCTATTTTACCTGCACGGCTACTATGGGGCTACCTTCTTGCTTTTTAATAAGAAGGATATAGAAATATGGCGATTCTGATTGTTGTAAGATGAAACTCCGTTGGTGGCTGTTTCTTACTTCATTAACTGTGCTTGTTTGTCATCACTAGTGCAATATTTCCTGTCTACTTGTTAGAATTATTTATTAAAATTTTTAAGAGATACACTCCCGTTTTGTGGCCATACATTGTTTGTATGATTTTTTTCTAGTTCTTGGTTGTAAGTGTATAATTTTTTAGTCTGACATTTCTGGAAAGACAGAACTTTTTTTCTGACGTTGGCTTCGCTCTATTCTATAATTACACTGTTCCAAACAGCTTTAAATTGTTATTGATGTACATTGTTTAATAGTCATTATTTGGAGTGTCAAAAAATTCAATATATCAATGCACTGTACAATCAGAACAAAAGGCATTAAAGACAGTTTAAATACATATTATTAATACAGCTTGTTTTTTCGCTGTTTTTTTTAACTTCCACTGAATATAAGCATTAACATAACTTGTTTTAAATATTTAATATATACTAGAGTTCATGAAATTTCTTTCGCGTAAAACGTCAAGACATTTTTTGGGAAACTATTTATGCTTACTTTTATCTTCACATTGGCTTCATGATTTTGATTATTTTCAATCTGTTACTACACATTTACTGAAGGTAGCTGTCGGGTATTTCTTCTCGCCAATGTCATTAGATTCTGCCAAACTGTTATGTGTCTCTATGACAAGAGTGAAAATGACTTTGTGATTATGAATGTTGTGAATTGTCCTATGAGTATTTGTATGGTAGTGCTCACGTTCGGTGACACTCTGGTTGGAGAAATTATCCTCGTCACAACTGTACAGTACATTTAGAAAGAGAACTAGTATTCACTGTTTTCATCTCTATCATGAATACGATGTTTGGAGAAATTAATGTTTGTCGCCTTCATAGTTTCATATCAATGAGATGTCACACCGCCCTATCTGTGTATTTCGATATGTATATATTTTTTTAATTATCCATTAAATATTTTCTTTTAGAGATAGTAAAGGAAAGTTTGTTAGCGAATATCTGTTGCATGTACGTAAGGCTTCTGAATAATATGAAATAAGAAGATATTTAGCATTCTTTGAGCTTAAATATGCTTGCTCGGAAGCTATTTTATCTTATATGTAATATGCATTTTATGTTTATACGTATATCAATATTAGAAGACATCTGTGTGTAGTGTTGTGGTGAACTGCAGAACTACATCGACTTTCATCTCAGTAACTTTTAATCACGGAATATATCTAGAGTACAACCATATTTGTGGAATTAGTATATTACAATTTTTTTTTTATTTCTCGAAGGAAAGTGGCGTATAGGAAGTCTGTTTTTTAAAACAAATTCTAACGGATACATTTCTTATTATTGCTTACGTGTCCACAACACCAATATATTCCATGTTGTTTCTATACTTGGTTAGGTTTGTTTGTATTTCAGTTTGTTTTTGAAAAATTCAATATAAATCCACAGAATTGAGTAAAACTACTTTCTTTCAACAGTTATAATGCCGGACTCAAATAAATATAGCTTATGACTTACAAAATTTTCGTACGTCAGGAACACCAAACTATATACAAAGAGCGAAATGCATACATTGTTCTTTAACAAGCGTAAATACATCACTTTCCGACAGGCAAAACCGTACAGACAGTAAAGAAAAGATCAATAATGAATTCACCACCAGCTTGAACCTAGCAGTAAAAAGCTGCATCTACCTGGCCAGATTATGTAATGTCTAGAAGATTGAACCTAAATTGTTAAGTGGAAATGATAGCCTTAAACAAAATACTTACAATATCAAATGTCCGCCAAAAGACTACGTTCTCTGAAAACTGATATAAAATAGTGTAGATATATGAAAGCGGGACAAGTTATTTTAAATTAAGTTACTTTTAAAAACGAAAATTTACAGCATGTAAGAGATCTACATATTATTTTTAATATAACGACACAATATAATTAGAAAATTGTTTTAATGTTAATCTTTTAGTTTTATACAGATATATTTACGTAAGAGTTACATACAAAAGCTCGTTTCCATTTTTCGAAAAAATTTGAATGTTATGAAAAGTTTGAAGCTCTAACATAAATAATAGCCGTTCATATACTTTTTACCATTTATATGCAGAAATAGGGTTTATTAGTAATAAGGCATGCAATTTTTTTAATAATAATCATTGTGATGTTTTATCTTAAATAAGTTTATTAATAATTGTATCGAAAAACTTCATATATTTACTATTAATCATGGCTGTGTTTATGGAATGTTAACTGGATACTATTAAGCATCACAAACAATGGACTAATAATTATTTTGACTTTAACATGTTTGAAAGATTTTCAGATTCATAACATTCACACAAAAAGTTTTACGTTCTTATAATTTGTTGTTCTTAATATGTATGCCACGCTACTAAAAAAAAACGTATATACCGTTTCAGCGCTTAGCATTCTTAAACATGTTTGAGTCAACTTTAATAATTGTCACGTTAATGTTTGATGTATAATGCCGTCAAATAACGTATGTTAACAAATTACCGCACATATAATTAATAACCTTTAATTATATAATGCGAATATAACTATGAAAACTAATTCTATTTTTATACAATGTCTTTGTAAACAGCAGAATGTAATGCTACATATTGCATGAAATATTTAAGGCGATTTCATTCGTAGCACTTTGTTCTTCATATGTTGAATTAAGAGAATCATATTGTTGTTTCCCATAGTATTTCAGGATATTACTACAGCGACATGTATCCCGGCACAGAGATGTATGCAGCCTCAAAATTTGCGGTGACGTCTTTGACTGAGAGCCTCAAAAGGCAGCTGGTGGCATTGAACAGCAAGATCCGGGCCACAGTACGTATTAATTACAACATATAGTTATTAGTGTACATTCACTGTTAACTAACAGTTTCGAATACTTGTCATGTTGGATACTTGTGTTGGACGTTACTATACTGTCGAAGCAGTGAACTTTAAGTTATGGACTAGTATGCCAGTTACTACTTTTGCAAGTGTATAACACGTTAAAAAAATATCAGTAGCAACCCGCAGGAACATATTTCTGGCTATAAATAAACTTGTAAGGTGTACGGACAGGTTTACATTTCTTTAAAATAAAACTTCTGCGAGTTTTAAGCTGTACATGAAAGAACCACAGCCAATAGAGATCAAGTACATTACAAACAGAAGAATATTTGTCTTAATTCAATATATTACGGGCATCATGTTATGTGGGAAATCTGGATATTTTTATATCTTCTGTGGTCTTTGTACACCGTAATAAATCTGACACACTAGAAGGAAAATACCACTAGCAAAGACGAGTGTCTACCTGTAGCTGAGTTAGAAGAAACATACTGCACTGGAACAATAAGCGTACCGAGCATTCTAACAAGCAGAAAATTGTTGGGAAGTGAACCACGTATTTATTTGTATATAAACAGATAACTACATAGAGTAAATGAACCTTTAAATTACAGACCATAATTTGTTAACTAACTTATAAGAACACGTCGTTAAATAAAATTTATGTTTTGCTTAAAATACGAAACCAGACCTCTCGCTTTGCACTTTTGTCTAGTCAACAAAATATTTTGTAAGTTAAAGGTCATGATCTGAAGCTATAGGCTGTTCACTATAAACAGAGCACTCAGCAGAACTTGTAATTAATTATAAATATATTTTATTGAGCCAATATGTATTAACTTTTGAGAGTGTTGAAACGTTTACACTGGTTTTAAGTTACATGGAAGTTTTCACATTAAAAATAGTAAAAATGGCTGCAAAACGGCTGAAAGAAAACTTTATGTAGTGATCACTTTACCGTGAACGGTCTATACAATCAAGAGTGGTCAAGTAAAAAAGACAAGTCGGTTGTACCAACAACTCAGGAGCATGAAATCAACCACACCAGGGGACAGTAGAAAAACAAATACCGCAAGAGGAGGACACCTGTCGGAAGGTCATGACACCCCTGACTTGACAGACTCTTGAACTGGGTGCTGGTAGGCATCTTGCGAACCATGAAGCATGATGTGAAACGACTATCTACGATGGAGAAATGACGGAATGCCAATGGTGGAAAAATGAAAGTACCACTAGAAAACCCAACTGTCAACAGCAGTGTTACCAGGTGACGGTATGAGCTGGTGGAACTGTTGATATTGCGGACATTGCCAAGGGTGTTACTGCACTTGCATGGCGAGAGAAACCCTGGGCGTGATGAATGTGCAATTTTTGCGATCTAGACCTATCTTGGCGGGGTCAATGCTCAGTAAAACATGCATTCAAACTGTACTGATATTGCGTTATAAATATTTTTTGGTCCAAAGCTAAAATACAACCCCTGTTTGCAAATACTGTTTCTGATGTCACCCATATATATATATATATATATATATATATATATATATATATATATATATATATATATATACATATAAATTTAATTTCTATACCATTATAGGAAACATTCCTGCGAAACTTTCTGAAACACTAAAATTCGTTTACCTAACACAATCAATACATGCCCCAGGACGCTTTCTTGAAAATATTATTTTTAGTTATATTTATATACAATTAACACGTAATATTTTATCTTTTTGTTACCAAAATATCGTAGTTATTTTTAAAGAAAATTGGTTACATATTTAATCACATTCAGATGGTTAATCGGTCCCAGTTACTATTTCACTTAAACTACACTAGTGTTTGTAATAAACAACGTGCATATATTTCACAGTACTCTGAAAGCAAAATAAAACATAATTTTTAAAATTATCCTTAAAAATATTGTATTCAGAAGAATGCAGTATTCAGAAGTACTCACTTTACTGCGAATAGCTTGTTTTACACTCTGCTGTACTATATACTATATTATCTGTGCTCAATTTTCTACAACTGTGGCTCAAGCATAACCACATATGTAACATAACAGCCTAATTATTTAAGTACAATTACTGTGTTAGCGTCAATTTCTGTTGTGTTTTAGATCTAAATGTTATCTAAGAATGAAATTTTTTGGAGACACTATATATGTAAAGGCAGTAAATAATACTAAAATTGCTGTTCGCTCCAAACATTAGCTGAAATAGCCCTAATATATATTCACTTCATAAATGAGAATTTTCTTCGTCGAATTCAATACTTTTGCGTTGCATAACAAGATGAAAGTCTTACGATTTGAAAATGAGAAGACCTAATCATTTCGTAGTTTTTACACCCTTTTTTTTAGTTAATGCGAAGAAGTGTTCAAATACGAATGACGAAAGTTTTTTAAGTAAAGTTCATCTAGAAGTAGAAATTCAACTGATCTAAACGAAATTACTCATAACTAAACACATTTTCCTATTTTAACAGCACAGTATCATATTACACAAGTAGATCGTAAAATTAATTAGCAGCAACAAGAAAATTAACCAAATAAATAAAACATAAAATACATAAATAAATAATTAAGTAACTAAAATAATACATGAATGATATAAAAATAAAATGTAAGTTGGTGAGTAGGTAATTAAGTAATAAATGATAAGTAAATAAATAAACAAATGCATGAATAAATAAATAATTAAATTAAATTTATACACATACACACACACAAACACGATCACACATACGTACTGGGACTGATTACACAGAGTGTCTCGGGAGAAAAGGACGATATTCTGGGCGGTGATTGTACAGGTCATTGTGATCAAAAAAGTTCAGACGAACATAAGGTCAATCAGGAACGGTTGTCGGGATTGACCCGTTTGACTGTAAACATTGATAAGCTCTAAAATTACTGTTGTTTTATTTGCAGTTATGCTCATAATTTATGTTACAAGGTCATTATAGTACATAATGAATAACAAAGGAATCTTTTTTTTTTTTTCAAATACGTAATACTAAGATAACAATACACAACCGTTTCATGTCATGTCAAACACCACGCTCAAGTTCACAAACCACAATGTAGTCATGTTCCCATGTCAATACATTGCCTCTTAGATTTCGATGTGACCTGTCACTGCAAGGAGGAACATAGCAGCAAATAAAACAACAATAATTTTAGAGCTTATTAATGTTTACATTGAAATCGGGCTGACTCAACAACCGTCCCTTATTGACCTCATATTCATATGAACTCACAGTGGCCAGTACCATCAACTACCAAAATACTACCCTTTCCTCCTGGGACATCCTGTATAGGTAGGTTTTTTATATTAAACTCTCATTTTGGTCGATTGAACCAAAATCAACACGAATAAAACGTTAAGGACAGGAGCCACGTGGAGTAAGCTCACCTACCCGACGAGTAGAAACACGGTATTTTTACAGTTTTTTTGTCGAGACGAAACCTGCATGCTACCATTGTGTGTGCTATGTCAACACGAAATATACACCAGAGATTTGATTAAGTGTCAAGTGTTAAGCCAGTCGCGATCCCTCCATAGTAATTAACAGCCCTCCACAATATGTTCACAGTGTATATTTCCTGGTGCCACCGACACAGAATTGCTACAGAATTTTCTGTCGGGCACCTCGTCCGGAGATATGGGATCTCTTATATTGCTGCAGCCTACAGACATAGCTGACGGAGTATTGTACGCGTTGGGTACTCCTTCAAACGTCCAGGTAGGTCTCTCGTCTTACAGACTTTGAATTAAGTGCCCATTGCTTATGTCAGCAAAGGGCTCGCATCTTATGCTGGAATCATAATAGCGTGGCAGACGCAACGAAAATGCCTCTACACGAATAACAAACGATGTCAGTGTCAGGCTTTCTGTAACATCATTGCGATGGAAATTGCGGAAGCGACGCGAATTCCGAACAGAAAGTTGGACAAAGCTGAAAAGTAGATTTTAATTTTGTGTCCAAAAGTTGATGAAACTGTGGAGTTGATAACAAAGTTCAACTATTTATTTTACGAGAGGATTTTGTTTGTTCTTATAAGAAAATCATTACTTTTGAAGAAAATGGGTATCGTGAATTGATTTCCATATTTGGGGATGCCAATTGGTATTTAGAATGTGTATATTACAAATAATTAAATGAAATATGGAACCATGTTAAAATCTATGGTTGTCATGCACGTGGTTAGTGGCAAGGAACTATTAAAATTTTTATATTTTTTAGTATTTGTCGCGCGGATGAAAACGCAGTGTTCAGAATAACTAGACATTTCGGTCACATTGTGCCAATCGCGTCGCGTCTGTCGAGCTATTATGATTACGGCATGACTCTTATAGCACGTGAAATATGAAATATGGATCGCAAGTGCTATTCTTGAGTTCTGTTCGAACCAAATGCTATATAATATTAATACTTCACGTCTTTAATTTAGATAAAGAGAAAAAAGGAGGGAAACACTAAAATCCCTCTGTCAGAACATGATTCTTACTAACCACGCTCCAAAAAAGCAGAACTAAAACAACGTAATTAAGTCAAAACTTAGTTCTCTCATTCTAATCATAGTTGTTGAGCGGAATGGAAGGTGATACATATTAGATGTGGTCTGTTGGTGTGATAGCTCTGTGAAGGTTTATTTAAATTCTTAATGCTGGTAGAACAGTCTTGCTAACATACATGTTCTAGGCTAATTAATACAAATGTTAAACAAAAATTGTCTTAAGGTAATGCATAAGTGTTCTTAAAATGTATAGTTGGTTAAATTTTGTGACAATTAAAAATAGGAAAGGTAGACAGTATGTCAAAGTCACGAGATTAAATTGCTATCTGTTGCCGACGATGTGATCGAGAGATGTTAGAATGATGAAATTCTGGGTTTGAATAGTAGCCAAGAAAGAAAATGTTTTTTTAATATACATGTTTACGTTAGGTTTTTTTTTTTTTTTTTTTTGGCTGTGTCTAGTTGGTTGTGCTAGGTAATTTTGAAATAGTGTATGTTTTCTATTTTTGTAAGCAACCTAATGTAGATATTAAAGAACTGCCATATTATATTGACACTTATAGTGACTGACACGCTAAATTTTTCGTAGCAATAAACTCACAAATTTTTGCACTCAAGTATTACATGGTAATCAATAAATTTTTTCGAGTAAACTATAAACTATTTTACAATATGCCTGCATACGTCTGCGCATTTCCTAATTGCAAACAGTCCAGAGTTTTTCCAAAATATTCTGTTAAAAATAATTTTACTTATTTACATCAATATGAGAGAAACTACAGTGCAAGTCATGAAGTGTTGATGCTGCAAAACTACAGTTAAATCCACATTAAATTTACGTAATTGGACACAGTTGCAGCGGGCTTAAATTCCTACGTTTTCATGTATTAATTACATTGTAGTGAAATTTATAAAAATTCAGATTTTTTATTTTCTTGGAAACAAATAATTTTATCTTAAGTTTACCGCATTTAACTAAAACCAACAAACTAACGTTGATGTTTGTGTACGAGGCTTTTTTAAAGTAACTATTGCTGCAATTATACTTAACGGTATAATTTGGTGTTAAAATAGTTACTTTAACACCAATGCTAGTATTGAAAATTTAATTATTTTTCCAGGTTGCCAACTTTATGATGGTGCCAGTCGGACAAGAAATCTGAAGCTAATAATATGTCCTGCATTTCTTGTCAACCATGAAAGAGTTTTGTAGTTATAGCAATTTATATAAACGTTTGTTTTCAAATTTTGCATCTCACTGTATTAGCTAATAAAATAATAACAATAAATATGACTTAATCGCACATGCATTCCGACCAGTTTATTTCCCCCTCTTTTCCGGTGTATTAAGGTTGTTCAAGTGGGGAAAAAACATAATTTTATACTTGTATGAAATAGTGTTAGTTTTGTACACATTACTTGAGAGTACACATACTTCTAACGGAAAAAAATTAGCTCATATATTTTTCCCGTAATGGCACTTCAAAGTCAAAATTTGCGTGTTTTTACTTCATACAAAACTTGAAAACCAGATAACATAATGAAATGAAAAAAATCACATCAAAACCACATGTCCTGGTCTATGGCTTGTAGCATTTAAAACCAGTTACAAAAAATATGTATGTGAAATAAAAAATTTCAAAATTTGAAATTTTTTTTGGTACTTTTAGAAATTTATTTTAAACACAAAAATATATTATTTTGGGTTTGTATATGCTTCAAGCCGTGGACAGTGACGTGTAGTTTTGATGAGATTTTTTCCATTTCATTATATTTACTGGTTTTCAAGTTTTGTATGAAGTAAAATTATGCAAATTTTGACTTTGAAGTGACATTACGGGAAAACTGGCTGAGCTAATTTTTTTTCGTTAGAGGTAAATGTACTCTTCAGTAATGTCTACAAAACTAACACTATTTTATACAAATATAAA
>PNEQ01060199.1:0-32158 GCA_003012365.1 Medauroidea extradentata | reverse complement strand
AATGTTTAAAGTCATTTATTAATAGTCAACATCTTTTCTCTATGTATAAAATAGAATCCTGACTGACTAACTGACTGACATATCAAACTGCAGCCCGAACCACTGAACCTAGAATCGTGAAATTTTGTGTATATAATCCCACAGGTCGTTGGCAAGCATTAAAAAAGGATTTTTCGAAATTCAACCTTTAAGGGGGTGAAATGTATTTCCGAAGGATCGTCCATAGAGCTCGAAGCCGACGGCCTTTCACCGTGTTATTTACTTTAATGGGACATAAATAAAAATTCATATTAGTCAATTTCTACAGGATTATTCGAAATCCAACATTTTAGGAAGTGAAAAGACCTTAAATATTTTCCGATTAACTAATGATATTTACCGAATACTTCTGAATAGAGAGTTGGTTTTCAATTTAAAGTGTAGCTTACGTAAATACCCTAATAGCAGTCTTAGAATTTTTTGAAATTCGACCCCCAACCAGTAAAAAGGGGAGAAAATATGAATCGTCTATATCACTGGAACACAATTGGCTATCGTCGTGATTTTTTCTTCAATTGGTTACGTATACAAATGACTATGACAGGACTCCAAGAAGTTACGATATTCTTTAATTAAAGGGTGAAAATACGTGAAATGTGTTTTCGATTATTCTTCCATATCTACGGAACCTGTCAAGAAATTGACGTGCTCTTTGATTTAGATGGATGATTATGCAAATATCCAAAATATCATTCAAACATATTTTCCGAATTCGGCCCTAAAGAGATAAATAAGGGGAAAATGTGTTTTCGATTCACATTCTACCACTTTGATATTTATATATCGACGTGATTTTTGTTTAAGAATGATGCTCATTTAAATATCTGAAAAGTAATTTCACAAATTTTCAAAATTCCCTACCTGAGGAGGAGAAAAGGGGTGAAAAGTGACGAAATATGATTTCAATTAATCGTCGATACATCTTGAACCCAGTTGGCTATTGTCGTGTTTTTCACGTCCAAGAGACACCAGTAAAGTAGTCTAAAACATGCTACAAGGGTTTTCCAAATTTCAGTCTCTTGGGAGAAAGAGTCTGTGATTAACCCAGAACATCAGCATTGCTGTGACAACAAATAAGACCCAGGCGAAGTAGCTGTTAGTGCCAGCGACATACTTAGAGTCTGCTTTTCGCGTGGACAGCTATAGCTACTCATCCTGATGCAGAGTTAATTCAACTAGCAGATTTGTCTATCTAACACTTGATGACTGAACTACCTATCTGGTGTACAAAAAGTTTTTTCAATTAAAGTATATGTTATCTGCTGAGTAATACATGCGAGCAAAACCGCGGGCGGACTGCTAGTAGTGCATACAAATAATAATATAAATGACATGTACTTTCACGTCCTTACCCTATAAAAGTCTCAGTCATAACCATTTTTGTACAAAACTCTCCCCCTCATGATTTTCATTTCAAATAAAATCTTAAATTAAGCGGAATGAAACTAACGAGACTTAAATAATAATCATGTTTGCCTCTTAGCAAACCTCATTGGATACTTCTCAAGCTTTAAAATTCATATAGTGTACCCTACGTCTTTTGAGGGAGGGCGGGAAGTATATTTTGTTTATACTGTAGTAAGAGCAAAGAAATTAAATCCAAAGTTTGTTTTTATGTACAATTTCTATGCTATATAACAGCCACATACATATCTATACACGTTGGTAACAGAAACACATTCACTGATAAAAACTGGAGACCGGGACTTGAATAAGACTCATGACATGTCAGGAGAATTGTTATGTACATAGATCATCTATTGCAAGAAACGGTAGCATTCATGTCTGACTTCATAGGGTTTGTTAATGCGATCGCTTATACAGACACATTTTCACAGGTCTGATACAAACATTGAGTTATAATTTCTAGGCCTTTTGTACCTGCAGAAATAAACAGTTTTAAAATGAAAAATCAAGAGAGCATATTACAAATACCAGTCCTTACATGGTCAGAAAATAATCTTGGCTCTGTCAAAATTGACTACGTGCAATGTAATTCATGATAAATGTTGCAGAATATATCAGCTTCTCTTGAAGGCGAGCCTGGGAAGTTCTACCCCAGGAGATGTGATGTACGTAGAGAAGAAGACGTCGTCTCAACATTCAAGTGGGTGGAAGATGATCTTGGAGCAATTGCTGTCCTTGTGAACTGTGCTGGAATAGTTATTAATGCTGACCTCATTAGTAAGTGTGCATAACTGGCACGTAGCTAAGAGATTATCACTTTAAGTGTACAGCGTGCAACACTTTGATTTAATTAATTAAATATATGCGGTTACGAACTAATTTTTCAGATACCTTAGTTTATTGCCAAATTAGTTTCAATAAATTGTTTACATTACAAAGTTAATTTATGTTTCAAACATTAATGGAATTATTTAAATAAGTAATAACTATGTAGGTTGTAAGCGAGTCACATATATAAACATTGCTGAACAGTACCAAACAGCTATAACTGGTTCTTTAAATCCTGAGTAAATTACAGTGTACATTTAGCGCAGGAAGTTCGTAAATGACCTGCATAGCGCGAAAGTTAGTATACTAACCCGTAAAGCTTTCCCTGTTAGGAATTCACTCGGAAAACTTGCAACTACTGTGTGTTATGTATTGTTCATATCTCATTACTGAAAACAAACTCCACATAACATTGGTTGCCATACACTGCACTATCTTAAATATGGAAATGATCAATTCAGTATAAATATGATAATTTGAATGAAAATATTTTAACAAAGAGAGTATATGGTTTTGCTTTAAATCTTTCACTCGCATTGCAAAAGTCTTTTAAACAAATTATTTTTGTGTTTATTATTCAAAGACGTAGTGCAACACTAATTTGTGTGTACTATTTTACACACAATCATTACTAATTTGCAACATCTAAAACTCTACATTTACGTGCAAATAATGTATTTAACACTAACGAAATCGCCCGCGTATCACCAGCGTACAACTATACATTTTCCCATGAATACATAAACCGTACTCTACAGCTGTTATCATGTGAAAATTCATAGGAGCACCTGACTCACTGATCACGGATGTTGACAATACTTCCTATACACCATAGTACTAAACACAGTCAGCCCCTGAGATGCTTACATGACTCCGCTACTCTTGTTCTATGAACTATGATGTGCTATAAGTTGCTGTACTAATACTGCGTGGAGGTGACTACCGCTGAGATAATTTTAGTCTTATTTAATGAATCAAAGTGTTCACCTTTTATCCGTAGACAAAGAAAAATATCTCGACATTCAGGTGAGCCATTATAAACACTTTACCTTTATAAAATTCACTAAACTACTTGGTGAGAGTAGTGAGTAGGAGGTAGGTGGGGACATGCCAGCTATACAGAGGATACGCGAAAAAGAAAATATACAAAACAGCGAGTTTCGCTCTTAAACCAGCTTAAAATATGTAGTAACAATGTAATAAGTAAATCTATTTATTTATACACGAGAATCAACTAAGCTTGAGGAGAAGAATACATTGTAGACAGTTATGCGTCAATTGTTTCACAGATGGCAACACGAGCTCCTGGCGTGATATATTCAACACCAATGTGTTGGGTCTCAGCATGTGTACAAGAGAGGCTGTTCGTAACATGATGAAAAATGATGTATTCGATGGACAAGTAATCCACATAGGCAGGTAAGACGAATATCGGAATGTAATGTTCACTAAAGGTGTTTTCTTTTCCTTCACTTGACTGAATGCTCTCTCACTGGTCTGTATAACGCATGTTGCATCTACAAAGGTATCTTCCGTAGTAGTCACTCTTGTGGTGACATTTAAGAAAAACGACAATGTACAAGTTGATTTGTAACATATAAAACACATACTAGTAACTAGGATTATGTCACCGTGTCTGAATGCCAGAAAATAAAAAGTATCATTAGCTCTTCGCCTTTTTTCTCAAGACTTTTAATGACCATCGATAAATCAGCATTGGTGTAAATTAGTTAGCATGTTAAGTTTTTCATTCTAATTAAGTTAGTAAACGTGCTTTCACGTTACTGTGAGTGAGAATGATATCACAGCTTGCTATTTCATTCGTTATTTTACCTGCAAGCTTTGTATAGGACTGTTTTCTTACTTTTCAATTAAATTGGCCTGGGAAGATAGAGCTTCTGATTGTTGTAAGATATTGTTACATTAGAAGATGTTTCTCACTTAATTAACTGTGCATATTTGTTATCATTAGTGCAGTATTTTCTGTCTGCTTGCCAGTATTTTTTGTTGTTGTTTTGTCTTCATAAGTTTTTGTATAATGTTTCTTCTTTCTTGCTATTAACCGTATATAATTAATATAGTCCAAATTTTCTGAAATAACGGAAGATCTTTTGTGATGATTCGTAGGTTCTACTACAATTTTTTTTGTATTATTCCAAACAGCTTTTCCATTGATGTATATGCTATGAAATAATACTTATTTTGTAGTCCACAAAATTTCACTCTGTTTTAAGGGATAATGTAATTTTTACGAAAGCTTTATTTACAATTTAAACTATAAATCATTAGTATAACTTGATTTTACTGCTGGTTTCTTAACTTCCACTAAATATTTACAAACAGATTTCTTGCTTTTACATATTTAATATACAAGATGTCCATCAGGGGGATGAAATATGGAGCGTTGTACTGGCGATGTGTTGTTATGTACGACACCATTTCGACATCAAATGTTCAAATTGATAGCCGCGATGTACTCTGCACATGTGGATGCGATTATGCAAATTATTTTGTGCACGGCGTAAAGTGGCCGATTTGATGGAGCAGCATGCAGCGGTGATGTTTTGCTGTTCGCTGAGAGACCCTGGGGATCTTGGGGGTCATTCCATAGGTACAGCGTCCGCTCAATGTTGTCTCAAGCAATCGTCGTACCTGAACACCGAAATACAGGCAACACGATCTTGCTGAAAGTAAATGTTCGCACGTATTGCCAATGTCATATAATCAAGATACCGTGTGAATGCATCTTGCAAGAGCTGCGTGTGGAGTTGATATGTCTAACAAGGGACACAGGTGCCACTATCTCATCGCCATGAATTGCACATCACACAGTGAGCCTGTAGTCCGTTTGTGAATGAACATCGCCAACTAGGTGGCGATTCTCTTTAGCCCAGCACGCCATGCTGTGTAAGTTCAAATTTCCATTAAGATAAAAGCATGCTTCGTCGACAACGTGATATCTGCACAGCTAACATCTTGTATAATAATCGAATCACACAATTCCTCCCTTCTATCGGTATCGTCACCATGAAGTTCCTGCACGATTTGTGTGCGAAATTGATTAAATTTATGGCGCATCAGAATAAAATGCACAGACGTTTTGGAAATCCCACTTTCTTGTGCAATTTTACGCACAGATAGTTTGGAACTCAACATTAACTTACTAAGGATCCCAAAACTACTGTCATCGTCGGTTGATATTCAAGGGCGACCTATATGTTTTTGTCCGCTACAGAGAAGGCCTTTTTAAAGCATTTGAAGATACGATGAACACAACGTGGTACCTGTTTTGGTTTGTCTGGATGACGACAGTGGAATTCATTTCATGTTTGTCTATGAGAGAGACCTTACACATGTAGTAGTTCAATTTCGACCATCTCGTGTACGGAATACCCATGTCCGACACCTTGCGCATTCTCCATATCGGTTTACCTACAACACGGAACGTATACTCATTACATAAGTTCCATTCATATTAACATTTCATAACATACCTTTTCCTGTGAGACTGGGCTTTGGGACATAGATTGCAAAAATTTTTTCATGTGCTTGATGTTAATATTTTATTGGGTAGGTATTGATGCGTGTTTATGTACTTGGATTAGCTTCATGATTTTTATTATTTTCAAACTGTTACGAGTGCTAACGTACGGTGACACTGTGGTTGGAGAGGTTATTCTCGTTACTACTTTGCAGTACATTTAGAAAAAGAGTATGTTTCACCGTGCACATCTTTATCTTGGATAATATGTTTGTCTAAATTTTGTCAAGTTTCTTCATGATTTTTTATGTTTATCTTCTGCGTCGTTTCAAATCACTGAGATGTCACTGCGTGAACGCGTAATTTTTAACTACCCATTGAATACTTTCTTTGAGATATAAGAAAGAAACGCTTTTCAGCAAATACCTGTTGCATGTAAATAAGGCTTCCGAAAAAGGTGAAATGAGAGTATATTCAACGTCTTCTTAGCTTAACTAAACTTGTAGAAAAACTATTTTATCGTATATGTATACTATTTATAATTTTTGGTTATACGCATATTAGCATTAGGCATCTTCTGTGTCCATCCAGTATTTTGGTGAAATCCAGAACCACATCGCATTTTATCTCAGAATCATCTAACCACAGAATATAGCTAGAATACAGCCATCTTTGTGGAATGAGTAGATTACATTCTATTTTGTAACGAGGACAAATCTTGGGGTACAGGATGTCGGTATTTGAACAAATTCGAATCGAGAATTTCGTGTGTGATTAGAAGACCAATTTAGTCCACGTATTCTCTATAAATGTTTAAGTTTTGTTATTACTTACAATATGTTATTGAGATAGCTAATTTAAAATATCCACAGCATAGGATTAAATAACTTTTAATCTTTAGTTTACATTCCAGACTAAAATAAATATCACTACAGTGGAGCTCATGGCTTTCAAAACATTCTTACAGAAAATATAGCAAAATATACCCAAAAAGCAAAATATCAGCGCATGTGTCTATCACTGCATTACAGACAGAAACCCTGCCGAACAGTCTAGGAAAGTCAGTAATCGATTTGCCGCCAGCTTTAACGTGGAAATGTAAAAGCTGCCCCTTCCTGTCCAGATTATGGAGTGCCTAGAAGATGAAAAAAAAAAAATAGTTAAAAGAAAAAGGGTAGCCATAAAAAATACCAACAGTGTCGAATATCAACCCAATACAACGTTCTGTACAAACTGATATAAAAGAGCATGGATATGTGTTATGTGGACAAGGTATTACAAATTAAGTAACTTTTTGAAGCAAAAATGTACAGTATTTGAGAGACTTACATGCTGTATTCACACATACGTATACATATCAGTGTATCATTATGCTATTTATGTTAAAAATAAATGATATACTTTTAGGGTTGTCACAAAAATTATGAAATTCATGACATATAATGGCACAATGTATGCGATCAATTTTTCCAACATTTATGTAGTTTTATTTAGTTTAACATGGAGAGATAGATATGAGTTACTTACAAAAGTTCGTTTTCATTCTCCCAAAATATTTGCAATTTTGAAAAGTTTGAAGCTCTATTGTAAATAATAGCCGTTAGTATGTTGTTATATTTTCTATTAAGGGAAAATTTTTAAGATATGACAGGTCAAACCGTTGGTCATTAGTGCTGGGTAGTTTCGTGACAAATAATTTCATTAATAAAAATCTTTTAATATTTTTTATATTTATGATTTATTAATTGGTTTGATTAAGGCATGATAACTAGACAATGTTATGCATCACCAAGTGCTGTGCTTGTGACTTAAACACGTTTGAAGTATTTTCATGTTTAAAACATTCATACAAAAATATTTGATTCCTATTTATTGTTGTTCTAATATTTATATTGCGACTAAAATACTTAAATACTGTTTCAAAGCTTAGGACATGTATGACTCAAAATTAACGATTACCACATTATTGGTTTATCTGTAATACCGTCAAGTACGAGATGTGAACAAATAAATGACCTTACATAACATTAAATAAACATTTTTATTAAAATACGAAAATAACTATTAAAACTACTTTTATTTCATACACTTTCCTTGTAAATAGCGTAAAGTAAGACAACATATAGTATAAAATATTTAAGGCTACTTCAAACGTAGCACTTTGTTCTTCGTTTTTAAAACAGAGATGATTACGCTGTTGTTTTTCATAGCATCCAAGGACATTACTTCAGCAGTAACTTTCCTGGCACCCAGATGTACTCAGCCTCAAAATTTGCGGTGACTTCTTTGACTGAAAGCCTCAAGAGGCAGCTGGTGGAAATGAACAGCACGATCCGGGTCACCGTACGTATCACACGTAAATGTAGTTATCAGTAAATGTATTTTTTTCTTTCGAAGCTACAACTCGTAGCATAAGACATTTAACGACATTACATTTGTTTAAAGAAATTGTGGTAGGCAACAATTTCATTACGGAATTTTGACTTGAAGGATATCATCAGGGCGAGAGAGAAAGAGCGTGAAAGAGAGCAAGAGAGAGAGAGAGAGAGAGAGAGAGAGAGTGTGTGTGTGTGTGTGTGTGTGTGAAAAGGTAAGTGGCGTCGACAGGCAAAAACACGGGATTTGTATAGCCTATTTGCCGGGAAGGAGTGCGGCAGCTGCAGATTGCAGAGACTAACAGGGGAAATGAATACCAGAGGAAACGTGTACGCTACTGTATGGCAACACGAAATATTATTTATATATACATATATATATAAATATAACAAAAATATATGTATAGATATTATTTGTATAAATATATGTTATATACACGTATATGTATACATACAGTATATATCATATACATTTGCATACATAGTGTATATATATGCATACATAATGTATATATATATATATACATGGGATGAGGCGCATAGTGCAACAGAGCAATAGTGCTCAAACTAGTGATCATATCCACAAATGTTTCAGACAAAAGTTTCAGTGCTCGAGAAGGCCGTCATACTGACCCACCCTATTTTTTTTATTGGTGGAGGCGCTAAAGCTACGTCAAGGTCAACTCCACGTTGTTAAATAGAACCATGTATCTTTTTTTCGATGACGAGAGTAGCGATTTGACTAATAATTCAGCGAGCTATAATACAAGGCCATTTAGTTACGTACCGAAAGGTATCAGTTAATCACGCATTACCTTCTAATATGAGTACATCGGATCGCGAAAATGGACGATTTTCAAGAATCATATGATATGTTGGTGTTGGGGGAATGCCGTAAAAATTACAGGAACGGCCAAAATTTGTATGCGGCCTGTTATCTTGATAGGCAATAAAAATTGCACATGACTTTTAAGCGATTAGCTGAACGTTTCTGTCGCTTCGGTACAGTGAAACATACATGAGTCAGACGTCGATCGATTGTGAATCAAAACAATGCGGCTGCTATCGCAGATTTGCAGCAATAATCCACATGCAAGCAGCAGGAAAATGGAAAGAGAGAGTGGAATTAGTCAGCGGTCTGCACTAATAATCTTGCATCAGCACAAGTTCCATCCATATCGTATCTATTTACATCAGGATTTGTACGGCAATGATTTCTTAAACCGCTGCAATTTCTGTAATTGGATTCGTAGACAAATGCGCACATGTGTCTCCTTTTTGGGCCATGTGCTTTTTTCTGACGAATCTAACTTAACAAATACGAAATGTGAATAGGGATAACATGCATTATTGGGCAAATGAGAATCCTCGATGGATGATAACTGTACCATTACAACATCCGTGGTCCGTTAATAGTTGGTGTGGCATTGTCGGTGATCACGTCATTGGTCCATATTTTCTTTAAAGTCGCTTGACTGGGCAAGTTTACGCAAACTTTCTGCACAACGTACTGCCTCAATTACTGGAAGACGTGCCTTTGCATGTTCGTATGAACACGTGGATGCAACACTACGGTGCACCACCCCATTATGCTCTGTGTTCGAGACAAGAGATGAAAGAAATTTTTGGCGACAAGTGGATAGGACGAGGAGGACCTGTAACTTGGCCACCTCGTTCGCCAGATCTAACACCACTAGATTACTTTTTATGGGGTTTTGTCACAGAACGCGTAATGGCGGTAGCACCTACCACGCATAACGACATGAAAGAAAATATGCGCCTAGCATGTACCGAAACTACACCACAATTGTTGGCTGACGTTCGACGGTCTATTTCATCAGCGAATTAACAAGTGCTTACAAGTCGAGGTCATCACTTCGAGCATCTTCTGTAGGTAGACCCAAACAAAGGTTAGTGGATCTTTTGAGTGCGTGGCTTAATTACTTTGTGTTGTAGGTCACTGATTTCGTCGTCAAATCAATACTCATGTCATCTAGAAAAAGATGCATGATTCCATTTAACAAAGTGGAGTTGACCTTGACGTAGCTTCAGTGCCTCCACCGATAAAAAAAAAAAATTGGGTGGTCCAGTATGACGGCCTTCTCGAACACTAACTTTTGTTTGAAACATCTGTGGATATGATCATTAGTTTGAGTTATATTTCTCTGTAACACTTTAATGTGCCTTATACTGTATACACAGACACACAAACCCACAGGTGGTTCGATAGTGAATGGTCATCAATATAATGGATGGTAGGCAACGTGAAAAAAAAAACATTATTTGTTGGATAACATTTGCTCGGAAATAGCACCCTGCAAAGGTGCAGGGACAAACACAAGTGCGCAAATTTGAACAGCGCGCGCTCCGAGGCGCCAGTCCAGTGGCTGAGAGGGTGAACGATAGCAGCCAAATTAAAAACAAAATAACAGGACAAATGTGAGTGGCAGGCTTTTCGGCGCATGCGCAGAGTGTGTCACCCAAGACACATCTTTACAACATATGTTCGAAATTTCTCCTTCATACCTCAACACAGGCTTGCACCGCCGAAGCGTGTTGTCTCGCACTCTTTGAAACACTTGTGGTGCTTCACGCAACTGTTTGCAAGCCTCCGTAATACACTGTTGTAAGTACAGCTCTGTCTCAACCAGCGTCACGTAGACTTGGCTCTTAATGGGGCCCCACAAAAAATAATCGAATGGGTCATGGAGAACGAAAGGGGGTGGGGGAGGGGGAATGGGAAAGAACCACCACGTCCTATCCATGTCCAACCAAGGTGTCGTTCAGATGTTGTCGCAAAGTACGTGTGTAGTGGGCTGTGGCACCGTCGTGCAGTGAATCTGACGGTTAGTGGCACATCTAGCAAATCCGATAGGATGTGTTTCAGAAAATTGAGGTACGCATTACTGTTGAGTCACTGGGGTAGGACGTGTGGCCTAATGAAACTGTTGTGAACAATCCCTGGCCATACATTTACTTGAAACCACCGCTGGTGTGCTGAGATGTGCGTTGCGTGCGGATTCTCGTAACTCCACACAGGGTTGTTTCTATTAAACTTACCCTCATGTGTAGACATTGTCGCGTCGCACGACTAAACTGTTATAATGAAGTGAGGGTTTACAGTTTGTTGTACGATAAACCATTGGCAAAATGCAACTCGTTTTGGGAAGTCCCCTGGCTCCAACGCCTGCACTGGTTGACGACGGTAAGGATGCAACAGCTGTTCGTAGAAAAAATGCCATACTGTGTTGTGATTAAGGCCCATGTTGTGCGCTATGGTCCGAGTGCTGGTTGATGGGTGCTGGGTCACTTACTCGAGGACATTTTCCTCGAAACGTGACGTTCTCACAGCTCGCCTGGCACCGATGTCGACCACTCGTGCTATCAGACTCCCAGTCCCGTGCAGAGTCTGGTCAATACGTATGAACGTCCTTCTGCGTGGTACACGTCTGTTAGGATAGCACTCTTGGTAAATGCAGACTGCTTCTGCTGCATTTCCTCTTGCCTCTCTATACTACAAGTGCATATCAATCATGTCTGCGTATGTCCATTGTGGCATGCTGTGAATGTTTACAAATTCCGCTATCGGAATACCGCGCGCGTCCAACTGTGAACCGTCAACTCTACACTAACCATACAAAACGAAACATATCAACAAACTACAAGCAAACATCAACTGTGCTGTACAGCGTTTCTGTCTGTAGGCACGCGTGTGTGTTCCTGCCTCCTCCCTTCATCAACACCTGATACTTGATTGCAGTGCAATGACGCACCCTCTCAGCCACTGGACTGGCGCCTCGGAGTGCACGCTGTTCAAATTTGCGCACTTGTCACCTTTGCAGGGTGCTATTTCCGGGCAAATGTTCTCCAACAAATAATGTTCCTTTCCATGTTGTCTACCACCCATGTGATTTACGATTATAAATTCTGTGTGTGTGGTGTGTGTGTGGTGTGTGTGTGTATTATATATATATATATATATATATATATATATATATATATATAGACACACACACATCAGGGACGTAATTATATGAGCAGATGTTAACTGTTGAGCCAGTCGAAAGTCCTTCACAGTAACATATATTAAATTATGTGTTCACAGTGCATCTTCCCTGGTGCCACCAACACCCCCTTGCTAAGGAATTATGTGACGGAAAATTTGCCCCTAGATCTGGAATCCATTCCAAAACTGGAGCCTATAGATATAGCTGATGTAGTAATGGATGTTTTGGAAACTTCTAAAAAAGCACAGGTAGGTGTTTCATCTTGTGGATTCTAATCATGTCTGTAAAGAAATCACATCAGATGCTGGAATTACAGTAGCGTGACAGACGCGACGCGAATTACAAAAGATGTCAGCCAATCAGCACCAAGGTTTCTGGGACGTTATCACGACGAAAGTGGTGGGCGCGACGCGAATTCCGAATAACATTCGAACGCGACAAAGCTGAAAAACTGATTTTTGAATGGCCAAATGTTCGGGAAACTGGTGAGTTGGTAGAAAATAGCGTTTATTTATTTTACGAGAGATTTTTGTTCATTATTGTAAGCTAAACATAACTTTTCTAAGCAACGCATATTGTGACAATTTTCACATTTGGGAATGGCTGTGGGTATTAAAATTTATTACAAATAAATGAAAAAAAAAAAACCTTGAAATATTTTAAACATATATGGCTGTCCTACAAGAAGTTAGTAAGTGGCACGGGAATTTTAAATTAAATGTTTTTAAGATTTGTCGCGCAGCAGAAGTGGTGATCGGGATTACAAAAATTTTCTCACATCGTACCCGTCGCGTCGCTGTAGTTGTGCTTGATTACAGCATGAAATTTATAATACGTCAGGTATCGCTAATTCTGTTCTTGCGTTCTGTTCGAACCAACTATGTTATAATAATTATCCTCCACCTTTTTAAGCACATATATTCTTATCATACTCGTGAGTGTATTGGAAGCTGATACGCATAATATGTGGCCTGTTAGTGTGGTAGCTCTATGGAGGTTTATTTAAGTATAGAATGTGGGTAAAATTGTAATGTTAACAGGAACGTTATAAATAATAGAAATTGTAAAATATGTTTTCCTTGAGGAACGATATAAATGCTCGTAAAATGTATAGTGGGCTAAATTTAGTGACATCAGTTTGGTAGACTCTAAATCCAAGTCACGAGATCAAAAATCTGTGCGTTGTAGACGAATTTCGTGGTCGATAGGTGTTCGAACGAGAGGGCCTAGATTTGAATAGCGTCAAGAAAGCAAAGGATGTTTAATTAATATGCATGATTACGTTTTAATTGTATGCATTCAATTTTTTGGCTGCGTTTCGCTGGTTGTGCCGGGAACTTTTGAAATGGTTATTGGTAATTTGTTTTTAAATCAACCTAACGTAGCTTAGATATCAAAGAAATGCTAAGTTATTTTGGCACTTATATTGATTAACGCACTATTTTCTTTCATAGAAATTAACTCCTATTCTATTTAAAATTTTGCACCCAAGTGTAACACAGTTATTATGAAAAAAAAAATCAATAAAGTTTTTTTGTTGGTGAACTGTAAATTATTTTGCAAAATGCCTTCATATATGTGCCCGTTGTATGACTACACACTAACGTGAATTTTTTCATAACATTATGTAAAAAATCATTTGAGTTCTTTACATCAATGTGAAATAAATTACCGTGCACGGCGTTAAGCGTTGACGATACAAAACTACAACTAAATGCTCTTTGAATGTTTGAATAAGAGGCTTTCGTAATACAAAAATGGGAGTAGTCATACTTTACTATCATTTTAATATCTATTGTTTCTGTTCCTACTGTTCAGATCTTCTGACACGAATTTTAGTAATGATAACTTAATTAATTTTTCAGGTGGTCAAACTTATGGTTTTACCAGTTGGAGAAGACAGCTGAAATAATCAATACGTCATGCATTTCTTGCCAGCCATGAAAGCGTTTCTTAGTTATGACAATATGTAGTATGTTTGTGTTTAATTTTTGCAGTTTACTGTAATAGCTAATGACAATAAATATGACATCCACAGATGCGTTAAGACCAGTTTATTCCTCCTTCTTTTCCAACGTGTTAGAATATGTTGGTCAATAATAATGTATTCCAAGTTTTTTTAGTCTGAAACCATATACGCGTCAGTTGTACATACCATTATGTCATAGCAATATATCTGACGTTATAAATACTACTTTGAGTAAAACACCCAAAAAGCCGAAGCGTTAGTCTTTCCAAATAATTTTGTTTTCATTCCTGAAGAAACATTTTCTTTACTGACGTAAAATTTCTACAAATACTTCAATAAATAATCACTGAAACCTCGCGGTGTCGTTTTCAATATGGCAACGTCACTAGTTTCACACATATTGAAGTTTACTGAAATGTTTTTTCACTTATTTATTTCGTGTTGGTAGTTAGTCATACTAGTTTGGTTGTTTGATGTCCGTATATATGAATAATTTAATTTTCCACAGTACTTTAACATCACATTATCTTTTTGTGTTATTTCTATACCGATTTTCTTTATAACAGACCTACCTTCCAATTATATGGTATTTATATTCATGATAATACAACAGCAGGAAATATTCTAGAATGAGATTTACATGAAGAATGTGTCTATTTTTATTCATGGCAATCCAGTATCCTTTCAATCGTCATTATATTACTACTCTACATCCACACACACTTCGCTCAACACAGCTCATCTTCGGGCATACAAGGAATATTCACTCCTTAGAGTGGCTACTCGGCTTCAATATTTGCGAGAAAGTACAAGCTTTTAAATATACTTAATAATTATCTAAAAGTGGCATATTGACAGACAACGTACAGTTTAAACCGGTGGGTCCAGAAGTAGAAACTTTGCACAGGGGTTCCTTGTATAATGTAGGCAAGCACTATGAAAGGAATTTTTGAAAATTCATCCCTTATGTGGAATAATCCCCCTAAGGAGATTAAATAGAACATGAAAGCTTGTATGAATGCTCATATTTTTTCAAGTTAAAAATATAAAGAAGTAAGTTTTATCGTTGTTTTTGGAAATTCATAACGTTAGTGGTGAAATAAGGGAAGAAAGTTGGTATAAACAGTACGTCATTTTTAAAGTTGAAAGTGTGAAATTCGGTATTTATGCATCCGAAGAACTTCGAAAGTAAATTCGTAATAAAAATATGTTTAACTGAATTTAAGGGTTGATTTATCAAACGGGAAAATGTCATGGATCGACCTGAAGACATAAAGACGAAAAATCGCATAGAAACTGACGGGGAAGAAGAGACTCCGAAATATACATATTGCAACTCATCTACTTAACAAAACTCCACCGTTTACAATATTGCACTCTAACGTTTCTGTGCCAACAATACAATACCTGGCATGTAGGCAAAAGCTGCTAACCCGTAATTGAATCGCACACACAGGACACTTGTACATCAATTTTGAATTCTGAAAATTACATTCTGTGCTGTAGTTCTTTAGAACCATTTGATGTATTTCAACGAAGTAAACATAAACAAACTTACTTTCAAGCAACTCCGTACACACCCATGTCTATCACACACCTTCATATTTGGCGCATTTCAGATGTGAATTTCTGATAAAAAAAAAGCCCCTGAAATTCCTTTGACTCCGATGCTATGATACATTTGAGCGTTTGTTGCAATGGGACACAGTAATAAGAACGTATGTTCATTAACACACATATTTGTATTAAGAGTTAATGGACCTGGCGTGTAAGACGTGTTGTATCGTTGTGCGGAAATTCTTTTTTTCTTGTATAACTTTGTTGTTTCCAATGCGTTACCTATGAAAAGTAGACAATTTAAACGGCGTTTCAATGGTTTTCAAAATGCCGTCCGCTAATTAAAAACATGATTTCCAAACTCATTAATATGGTATCCCATAATCGCTCCAGGCGAATGCTAGAATGTTTATTTAACAAAGGCCATGGCCGACTCCTCTACTAACTCCTGTCATTGTACAATGTTGTGTCGCGCCGTCTGTAATGACCTCGATGTTGACGAGACGTAAAACCATCTTACCTTAGCAAGTATTTCAAAAGTGGTAAAAATGGCTTTTTCACGTTGCTTTAGCTGAGAAAATATCAACCGTAATCGTAAAACAAAACTATAGAATCATGCATTGGACTTTACCACATACTTTTCACAAATAAAATAACAGGCCATCGCTAGATATCCCATTGGAAAACACTTCCTACGAAAAACACTGCACGCTAGTTTAGTACTCCGCGCCTAGAGGCGATGAGGTGTTCGACCGGACGTGTTGTATTCGACTTATCGCCTTCCTATTTTCCGTGCCCAAACGTAAAAATAAGAGCTATGATCAACTACCTCTTAACGGTGCTATAATCTCGTCGTACAGGCTGTAATAGTCACCTCACATGCAATGTATTGCAACCACTGAATATTTGAATTGTTTGTTTTATAAACGGAGCATTCTAGTGACATGGAACACGATAATTTTTAAAGTCACTTAGGATGTACGGTTCAGAAAAGCAACATGGAATGTTCAAAACAACCAGGGGCACAAAAGTTCTAGCCAGTAAGATGGTGACCACCTTCGATATTTTCATGGATGGGAGAGATTTAAGGGGGCGGTTCATGCCAAATTTTTATTAATTAAAAATTGTTGTATTTGCACGAGATAGTGTTTATTTTGTATACATAAATGATGTCTATGTTTTGCTTACTGGAATTTTTTGTAGCTTTCATAGTTTGTATAAAATGGCATTTCATTGTCAAAATTTGCACATTTCTGTTTTATGAATTTAATCAAAACCAACAAATTCATCAACATGAAATAATTCACACTGAAACACAATGTCATGGGCTGCATCAACTCGTGTATAAATACACAGAAGCTAAAATTTTTGTATTTAAAAAAAAAAATATTGAATTTGAAAAAAAGTTTTGTAAACATCAGTAATTTTTTTAAAATGCAAACATTTTAACATCTGTATTTTTATACGCGTGTTGCTATAACCAATGCCATTGTTTTTCAGTGTGAATTATTTCATGTTGTTGAGTTTGTTGGTTTTGATTAAATTCATAAAACAGAAATGTGCAAATTTCGACTATGAAATGCCATTACATACAAACTACGAAAGTTACAAAAAAAATTCCAGTAAGCAAAACATAGACATCACATATGTCTACAAAATAAACACTATCTCGTGCAAATACAACAATTTTTAATTAATAAAAATTTGGCATGAACCGCCCCCTTAAAGAGCGGGTTCTTGATGGGCTGATGATCTCAATGACACTAATCATTGCGCAAAAAAAATGTAAGTTAAGTCCTCGTCGTTTCCGATATTTTGCAAAATAAAATTGAATCAAGAATTTTCAAAATGGACCAAGTCCAAGTGAGTAGATTGCTGGGAAACAACAAAAAACATTATAGTGGATGTGGGAGTGAAACAGGTAATCAATAACAGATAACTTGAAAGTATAGTATGTGTGGAATAATATGAAACATACTTTACATATACACGAATTTACATTTTATTTGTTAGAAATTAATGATGTAATTGTAATTGATACCTTTACAAAAAATAAGTAGTGTTATTTCTAACAATGGCACATAAAACATGATACCTTGAGTGTATATTAGTGCAATGTTGGTATATTCTAGTGAAAAACTAATAATATGATACATAAACATATTTTGCAAATACAACACCACCCAGTACCTTTTACACATAAAGCAGTGTTATGTATTACACTATCGAAGAAAGCACAATATCTTTGGTGTAGATTATTGAAACCTTAGTACATGCTGGTGAAAAAACTACTAAGCCACATTGAACATTATTATTAAACTACAATCATGTAAGTCATAAACAAAATAATGCGCTATTGGCACATTTATGGACTAGTCCGTTTAACGTATTTCTTGTATAGGACTGGGTTTCTTTTGCTGTTGATAGACAAGATAATGCTATGGAGAGTCGAAATATCGTATAACCTGAATTTGCTAAAAAAGTGGACTTAGTCCCTTTCGCAAATTCCCGAATCAATTTTAAAATTTATCCCTTCAGAATTGTGCTATGCAAACTGTTCATCTGGTAAGTATACTAATTCTCGATAAGAAATCACCTTCCAAATTTTACAACGCAAGTTAAGAAACATAACGTAAAATCAGATTGATTAATAAAAGAACTACACGAATAGTAGACCGACTAATACACGACGGCTGTAAACAGTTTTATCTGGGTGGCCTGACCTACGACCGCGACCTTGGCCGGACAGTGGATGGCCTGGGTCGTGGTCACAGATACGAACCAGCTCAACAGATCACATCAACACGAGGACACACACACGACGATGGAGCGCTGGAGAGGAAGGGTGGCTGTTGTGACGGGGGCCAGCTCCGGTATAGGGGAGGCCATCGCCATTCAGCTCGTCAAGAAGGGCATGAGAGTCGTCGGCATAGCCAGGAGGCTTGACGTCCTGCAGGTAATATCAGTGTGCAAGTCCACCTCGTAGACATATTTTCTATCGTACCACGGTTGGCACAGATAGTCTCGCAAAGACAAGCTGG
Source organism: Medauroidea extradentata (assembly GCA_003012365.1). Classification (NCBI taxonomy): domain Eukaryota; kingdom Metazoa; phylum Arthropoda; class Insecta; order Phasmatodea; family Phasmatidae; genus Medauroidea; species Medauroidea extradentata. The sequence goes on along the minus strand of PNEQ01060199.1, from coordinate 13,454 downwards.
GCTCGGTTACCGGCAGGGTCATCCAGGTTTTACGCTATTTGGGAATCGTGTCGGATTATGCCATTGGTCGGCATTCTCGTGTAAAGTACGTTTTCATTTCACCTCTGCTCTATATTCACTTCACATTACCACTCACCAGCGCTGAAAACCTCGCTGTTAAGTGTTGACAAATGCCTGTTTGACACAGCTCTACTCTGTGCACGTTACTGTGTGTGTCCATATATATATATGTGTGTGTGTGTGTGTGTATGTATGTATATATATATATATATATATATATATATATATATATATATATATATATGTATGTATGAGTGATGATGTTGTTATTTATGAGATTGATAAATTCCGAACCACACACACACACACACACACACGTAAATTTTTTCAGTGAAAAGGTTTTTATGCTAATTCGCCACTACATGGTGCTGCAGCGCATTAACTTTTACACCTAGCTGCATGCATATGGCATACATGTGCATAAAAGGGGGGGAGGTTCGCAATTCGACCAACATCCATTAATATATGTATATACACTGGCATGACAACGTCTGCCATGTTCTGCCAGACTTTTATAAACATAAAATAATACAATGCCGACGTGGTGTACCAGCTTCTTCACAAAAATCGCTCACACCAATGTTACAAATCAAAGTTGTACGGTAACTCTAACATTAAAGGACATGTCTTCTTCGTTTGCAATATATTAGTTTTAACAATAATTTATGCCTTAACACTTTCCGCTACATTCCATTTTTATAAATGTTTATAAAACTGGAACACCGCAGCCCAAGTTAAGGTTTAACAATAGTAACTGCCCGATGGGAAGTTTCTAGTTTGATACAAGAAAAATAGAAATGTTAATGACAACAATAGTGAAGAAACTGTTACTTTATAAATTACGAACCTATACAATACACCTAGTCCATGACTTACTAAACCTCCCATTTACTTTAAATATGAATTATGTATACCTGTCGTTTTGCAACTTAAATGTTGCCAATGTATTGTCTTTTCTAAATGTATTAATATTCCTCTGATGTGATAAGTATGTCCACATCCACGCGTAAAACACAATAGAAAATCTGTAATGCATATTGTAATAAAACTGTACAACAATATTAAGTGTTGGGAACTCTTCTTTATTACTACAGCGAAAGTCTTCGTTAAAAAAACACAAGGCTATCTTTCCGATAACAATATGGAAAATATTGAGAAAACTTCCACCTTTGAAAACATTATAGACCTAATAAATTACAAAAGCTTTACTGTTGCAATAACTAAACAATTGACATTACGATTAACGAACATACAGCGCGATGCTTAACACATTTCATTTATGTAGCTAGCTGAAGGTGTTAGTCACGGTACGGATTCCGGGTCGGCTGTGAACAAGTGTGTTACTTTTAGGTTAGGCTTCCATTTTTATAACGTGAGTGCATATGTGAGCAAACAATCTTTTATAAAAATTGCCTGTCATTTGGTATACGTTGTGTCTTTATAACCACTTTCTTTGCCAAACATGTTTACGTAACGAAGACGGCACGCACTTATGACGACGGTAAACTGGACCCTGTTCAGATACCACGCACGCAATCCGATTAAGTTAGTAAACTATTTTTCACCTGAAAACATACTAATTGAATGAACGCGGAACAGCACTGGAGTTCTGCATTATAGTCTATAATAGGCAGTTAGCTAATTAAAAAATACTCCTTGCACTGTTACAATAAGACAGATCTATACGGAGAAATAACTGCATGTCAGTTCATGGGGACGGTAATGTCTTATGGTACTTGAACAACTGAAACTAACAACTGATAACAGAATATTTATTAGATTTTATAAATCTATATCGCCCTGATTCGTGGAATATTTATTTCAATTATGACAGATCTCAACTAAGACTTCAATGACATTTTCACATTAAACAAAAAAATGTGGGCAAGTGTTTTTCAGGTTAGGGACCGACTTTATAAAATTAAGACATCTTTAATAGTTTTAAATTAATTTCAGATGAATATGTTAGAACTAAAATTTTGCTAATGAAACTGTATGTAATTAACATAAAATTTAAAAACTAAAAGTTTTAAAGATTTTTTTTTTTACTTCGTGATTATGAGTTTTTCCTTTAAACTACAATCACAATATTTTTGTGGACTACGTATATTTCAAATATTTTCCCGACGAAAATCACATTGAAATGTGTTTTGGAGATCGGGTTATATTACTCAGTGTATTGTATAAACGTTTGTGCACTGTGTGACATTTTCTATGTCACTCCAAAGTCGTACACGGAGAGGCGGCCCTGTGCTAGAAACGACGGAACCCGATTTTGTCGATCAGCAGAAAATCTTCTTCACTCACACATTTGCTTAGAGGTTCGAGGCGTATAAACAGCACATGGCTATCCTCAGTTTACATAGGCAGGCTTGCCTGCGGCCTAATCGAATTCACGCATGCACGCACGGTAGCAATCTTTTCCTTGGCATCGGGTCTGTACAGGAATCTCATCGGCCATTTCCATCTCATGTTAAAACAAATACGCGTGGAAACTTACATTTTTATCCATGGAAATTATGTTCCAAAGAACATTCGAGGTTTTCATTTCATGCACAAACAATGTTCACACACACACACAGTGTGTGTGTGTGTGTGTGTGTATTTTATATATATATATATATATATATATGTATATATATATTACTTGCACACTGACGCATGTACTCATCAAAATTGTAACTGACTTTTTTAAAGTTTGAGTAAATGTTGAAAAGGGACACCTAATTTTCTTAATGAAAAAAAAAAAGTATCAGTTTGTTTCAACTCCTCGCGTGCACATTTGCAGCTGTAGTTTATGGTAATAGACGACTTAGTTTCTTGAAAATGCTTGTAATAAGCACTTATAGATCATCTTCTGAGATTGTCTTTAGTACGTGTCATTCTAAACTTCATTTTGGCTCGTAAGCTTGAAGAAATATTTCGATGCTGTTGAACTGCAACCTCGTATTTCGAAACATTGCAATTTCCCGCATACGGCAAATGTGTATGTCATTGTTGTTGTAATGTTCTCTATGCAATAGATATTTATGTGTAAAGTGTGTTATCCAGTGGTGTATCGTATGAACTATGGAAGGTGTATTGGTGAAAAGGTATCAAAGAACAGCAATATATTGTAAACATGCAGCATTGGCTGAAATTGGTTGTCTGTGTATATTGATAATTGTACAGATGGTACGAGGTATTAAAGCAGGCGAGAATGAATGTAATGTTCCTGAATATATTAGTAATACTACAAGTGTTACGAGGTATTACAATTGTTATACGTATTTATTGATTTATATGTGTTTTATATTATTTAAAATTTATGTTACTGTATGGTAAAGATGTCTGAACAGTTACGAGATATAATGTGATTACTATGTTTTAAAGTGCCTTCGCTTTTTTGACATACAAGGTTGAAGTTTAACACCATCGACTTGTATAATATTATTAATGTAAAGCCTAAAAATATCACGTTTAGTTTTTCGTTGTTTGGTTTACGGATGAGGAAACTTTATTAAGACCACATTTTGCTTTATCGTGGCTGAGAGGACTTAATTTTCCACGAAAAATGAAGCTGCAAGGTTTCTGGTGGCTAGGGCATTTCTCCTTGGCGCTCACCCTCCACAATACTCGAGGAAATCAGTGCACGTTCTTTGATGGATTGGCCTGTTGGGCTGGGTGACATCCGCAATTCCCCTCCCCCCGGCATCGGTCAGGTAAATACGAGTATCAAGAACGTCTGGGTTCGTAAACAGCCTTTGGAACTACGCCTTAAAGTTGCATTGGCACGTATTCTTCAAGTGGCACTGAGAGTGATGCTACGAATTTTATTTGTTGTTGAGTTGAGACGTTTGTCACAACGAAGCCTCGAATTAGTAAGTAGGTACTAAGGTTTGCGGAGATTTAAGTCAAAGAAGGTTACTGTCTAACCAAATACTTGGTTTCGTTTTTATTGTGTGTGTGTGTGCGCGCGCGCGCGTGTGTGTATATATGTATATATATACATATATATATATAATATATATATGTGTGTGTGTTTTGCACAAAATTTATTAAACATTATGATTGCCTCAAGGATCAGCACGGAAAACAAACAGTGAAAATGCATTTCGTCGGGAATTTGTCGGATAAACACTTAAAACATGTATCGTTAAATTCAACCTTTAATATATCCTCAGATTAAAATAAAGAATTCCCGCAGTAAAAAGAATTTTCCTAACGACCTTATTAGTGCAACGTTTTTTAAGATTATAACTTCTTTAAATTAACTCTTTCAGCAAACGTGTATTCAGCAGCTTTTATAATCGTAACGCACGTATAACATTCAAAAATTTTTATGACTTCGCTGCGTGATTTTTATTTTTCTTTATTAAATATATAGTGCATTGCACTGATATTGTATTATTAATTTAATAGGTAAACAAATTATTTTTAAAAATCATTAATCAAGGATAGTGTTCGAGTGGAGACAGGCACCAGTTGAGCTCCGTGTGCACAGACGACTCCCATGTGTCTAGAAGCGACGAGGCATGTGTTGAACAAGGAAGAGTCGACCTTATTGCCAACACTTTTCCACGCCCCGGGTAAGCTCGTTCTGTTCTCAGGTCACATTATTAAAAGTGATAACACTATTACATTTTTACGTCACTCTTTGTATTTCATCAATTTTCCGTCAGGAAATGTATGCAAAAATGATACTAATTCGCGACTCTTATTAAATATAGTAATTTTCTGAAACTATTTCCTGACATTAAATTGAATATTCTAGTCCATAGAAATAAAAATATATATATATTTTTAATGCCTTGGAAAATTGCACTAAAGTACAGTACTATCACTGGAGGGATCATAACACATGTGAATATTTATTAAGTATTTCAGAAAATTAAAATACTTCTCTTAATATTTGCGGAATTACGGGTAACTGGTAACTATATTGGCATATCATTAAAATATACGATATTAGTTTTGCCATTTTAACTTATCCTTTCCGAATTAACTGTACAGAAAATTTTACATTTGTCTGCTGTAAAAAAAGTTACGATATTATCAAAATAACGACTGCCGCTTACTTCGACATAATGAGACCTTTTTGATTTGTTATTTGATACTATATTTTTACATAATTTTATGTGAAATGCCGTAATATAATTGAGAAGCCACTTTAGTGATATTTTCTTACCAGTTAGGGAAAATAAGCAAAGCCAACACTGATTTTAAGGAACCTACCTGGCTACTGAACCGCTTTCCAGTAGGTTAGGAATTCACGATTTATAGCACGTTTATTAACTTACATATATTAACAATATTTGTACAATTAAACAGCATACTAAATTTTATTTCAGAGAAGAACTTTCTAATACACTAAAATCAACGCGAACATTACAAACTAATTCATAACTTTCTAACAACGCTGAAAATAGACTTTTCACAACGATTAATGCCAAATATTCTGGATAAAATATGTGACAAAGGCATTTAACAGCTAGCGTACTCAATAACAGTGAACTATTATTATCTTAGCTCAGTGTAAAGGCCGCGCGCAATATGCTTGTATGATGTCATGGTAATTCCCATCGCAAAGTCTTGCACGGGATACGAACCCGTAACACCACCCCTTCCATACCACAAACTTTATAGTTACCTGAGTGAATGTTAAAGGCATGCCGTGATAATTCGTTCGTATGTAGTGGCTACAGTCCAAAGAGGTTTTATTTATGAGAAGGTTGGCAAAAAGAAACGATTGTTGAATTATTTCTTCGTGATCATTCTTTTTTTTTCGGGAGACTGTAACATTTTACTGCTTTTCACCTACTTAATTTCCGAATTTTATAAAAACCTGAATTTGATTTGTAGATATTTATATAAGATTCATTCCAATCAAAAAATCATCTCGACAATCATCTTAACGGGTATAAGTGGAACAGATGATTACTGTATTTGAAATCCCATTTTATTTTTTTAACAGCTTTCAAGGACTAATTTAGAAAAATCCTGGAATTAAATTTTTTGATATCTACGTAAGATTTATTTTAAAGCAAAAAACCATTTCAATATTTCCACTGGTTTAGGAGATAAGTGGGATTAATTAAAAAACACGTTTTATTTTTTTAAGAGCTTTCAAGGACGAATTTCAAAAATTGTGAAAACACTTTTAGGTATTTACTTAAGCTTCATTTTAAAGAAAAAATCACCTTACTGTCTGAAATGATTTAGGAGAAATCACGGATTAGTGAAAAACACATTTTACGACTTTTCAACCCTTAATTTTCGAATTTCGCAAAATCGAAAAATTTGCGTATATGCTTTTCTTTGGGCAATATAATGAAGTTAAAAAATTTATGAAAGCGTTCCCGGCTAATGCGATATCAAGGATTCTTTTAAAACACATTTCACCCATTTTCACCCCCTTAATTATCGAATTTCGAAAAATCCTTTCTTAGTGGGTGCCTACGGGGCAAGTGGAAGCTTTCCTCAAAATTTCATGGTTCTAGGTCCAGGGGTTTGGGCTGTTCGTAGATGAGTGAGTGTGTCAGGACACTTCATTTTATATATTAGGTTTAATAAAGGTCCCAACAAAGAATTCTGAGGCGTATTTTCCACCGATGACGTTTCAGGGCCAGGATTTAAGTCAAATTTTTACAGCAGGAGAGGGGAAGAAATGCATACCAGTTTGACCCCTGGTAAGGACTTCTGGGTCACTTACGGCCGTATCTATAGACGGTTTTCGAATGACTAGCAACTGCTCACCAATGCTTTCTCTACGGGGATAGCAGTTGGTTGTCATTCGAAAGCCGTTTATAGACACGGCCCTTAGTGTCTTGCTTCTGTGTCTCAATCTCGTAAAACGTTATGCGGACGTGTCTGAGACGTCGTTTTCTTAAACAATGATTTATCGTTTCTACCTTGCTGGTGCGACATATGCTCTACAAGCCCGTGGAGTGAAAAAAGTTTTAATCACTTGTGGCTTCGGACGAATCTAAATAACTTGTATGGGAATTTAATTTCGGAAACTTCCCCAGACGCTGGCGGAAATAAAAGAAGCCCCCTTTCAGGTATGAAGAAAAAACATTGGAATAACAAGCAAAAAACTTTGAAGTTATCAAAAGCTTTCCGTGGACAAAGTTAAAAAGAAAGTTTCTGCAGTAAAAGAGAAATAAAGTTTGATGCTGTGAGGCTACGAACTGTAATGCCCTAGTGGGATTGACTGTTTATTTACCCCTGTTGTTCTCTCTGACGTCATGAAAATGTAAGAGTTCTGTGCAGGGTTGGATTGCGTCCAACATAAAGAAAATAGAACACCTGTGTTCGTTACTACAAGCATAGTTTGTATTATTGTTGCGACATGATCAGCTGCAGAAAATCTGTTTATATTAATTACACGAACTTAACATTCTGCGTAAGCTGTAATTTATCTTGATTTTTAATTTGTATAGTTCATATTTTATTTACCTTACACTGCGCTCATCAGTTTCATTTGTAGTTCTTTTGTCAATTATCTTCTACTTAAGTCGATATCATGTTTGTATTGCAATGCATATTCCAACAAACAACAATATTTGTTATACCCTTATACGCTGAAGTAGTATGATTGTGTTGCAAGACGCAGTTTTGATTAGCTGAATTTTCACTCTGGACTTGAATTTTTGACATTAACAATATACTGTATTCTAAATCATGGATACTTATCTGCTAAATGCCTGGTTTGTCGACTGTTTTAGCTTTCTAGACAGACTTAGGAATGCGTAATTTTAAAGCAAAGAAGTATGTTTTGCAATCGTATATTATGTATACAATTGTAAAGATAAGAACGTAATCGACATAAACTATAATTGTTACTTTACTCTAGTATATTACTTCAGAAATAATACATAAACAGTATGCTAATATACTACTATAGTACAAATTGTCTGATTTAAATTAATAATTAATGAGTCAACATAAATTAGGCTTCAATTTTTTAATAATTAGCGTATTATTATTACAAACACATGAAATAATGTTCTGACATTGCTTTAATTGAAATCTTTCAACTATCTCCTAAGTAACGCCTAAATGGTGACCTTAGTGAACTAAAGTAAATTTAAACAGTAATAAACAAGGACATTCGCGAAGGTTCAAGTAAAGGGATTTGCGGACTTTCACTTATAGTGTTGATGGAAAACGACTTTTGAAAATCCAATCTCAGTTCAACCGACTGTATTAAAACGTAGCACAGAAATTAACCAAATACTTCTAGATGCCAGGTTAACAGATCCCCAGCAGCGATATTTTTATCTCGGGAAACAGAGGATGACTGGATTTATTTGCTTGGACATACTCCATTGCGAAATAAATGACTGTCAAAAGAAAACTAAAAATAAAAATAAGACAAGAAAACATAAATAAGCAGAGTATGATTTAATCATCAGGATACATACACAACATACCAGATTCCAGATTTGGAATTTCATGTTGTGTATGTATCCTGATGATTAAATCATACTCTGCTTATTTATGTTTTCTTGTTTTATTTTTATTTTTAGTTTTCTTTTGACGGTCATTTATTTCGCAATGAGTATGTCCAAGCAAATAAATCCAGTCATGCACTTCCATTGCACAATTCTTTCAAAGATCAGATAGAAGAAGAGCTGTCCCAGCATAGATCACTTCACTGCTTCACTTGGTTATGAGCACATACACGTATATACACGCACACATTAGACAGATAAGTAGGAAAATTCTTATCCTGGTCCTCTATCTGTATTTATAGGTCGTTTGCCACCCAATATAAGTAACAGTTTATGTTAATGCACTAAATCGAGTTAAAAGTCTGAAGATTTCGTACAATTATAGTTGATTTTATGTGTGTACCAAATCGAATGTTTTTGTTTTGCCATGGAGTAAAAGAATTTGCAAGATGTCGCGACGATAACACGTTGGACTCGTATTCGGGAGAACCCACTTTGATTTCTATTTTCTATTGTTTCTCGAAATCGTTCCAGACAAATGCTGGGATGGATCCTGTCGTTGCATTAAGTTGTGTGTCGCCGTCTACAATGATATCGCTGTCTACGAGACATAAACACTACTTTCCTTACCAATACCTTGCATCTCTCACCTTAATTATTAAATTTGTTCCTCTACAAAAAATAAACTGTGTTATACATAGTTTACAGATAAACCAACTTTTTTAGTGAAATCTAATAATACAGGCACGTAGTATTTGTTGTGCGTTCTGCACATAAAGAAAAGTATTTTATAAAGTCTGCCCGGCGAAGTTATAGTGTATTTGTGGTGACCACAATATTTTATTGGTAACAGAAACATATTTTAGTAGTGGGGGAAAAAAAGAAAGAATTAATTGTTTTCAGGGTAAATACCCCCAAAATATTTTGTGCATAGTTTCATTGATTTTGTCCTCATACTCACAGCGGAGACATTTAGGCAATATTATATAAACCACGCTGTTTAATTTTCACGTTTTAGACTTTCTGAGGCTGATGTACGATGGCTGGACAAGTACATGCTATGTTGTCGTGAATTCAAACATGCCACTTATTTGCAGGTGACAGCATGTTTCGACTGAACTAGAAGGCTTTCTTAGTGTGCTGTCAGACATTCAGAAGTATAATTTATCAGTAAATAACTGATAACACACGTTTACGTCAACTCCACAAGTGCGCTTCTGCAGCGGCCTCGACAACACGAACGTTCAGTTTTCCTTGTCGACGAACTTCACAAACATTTTTTCATAGACTTTTAACTGACTTGCTAAATGACTGCGCTGCTTCAACGTACTGCGTAGCTATTTAAAGCTGTTCATTGCAAAGTGAGCACAATTTGCAATTCCTGTTTCTAAATTGTATATTTGTTACATTATAAATATAAAATTGCAACATGACTAACATACAGATTACACATTCTCTACCCTAGTATTTAAAATCTAAGGCAACAATAATTACTGGTTACTGCCTGTTTAAGGAACTTCAAAAAATGCCCAGTATAAAACGATGATACTTTAATGAAATATTCCAGTTATTTAGTTTCGTTACACAACAGAGAAAATTCTGTTACTGTTGAACGTCTTATTTTAACCTTTTCTCGTTCCGCATTGTAAAAGTAATTGCTTTCCTTGTGAGTTAATTTGTGTTCTGCTATACTTACTACGCACTCTGGATTGAAAAATGTAACAATTCATTTATTACAGAAGATTTAAGCTGTTGTCATTAATTAAATAAGTATTGTTTTTTATTACATACATAACGTCCATGTATAACTAACTAATGGGACAATATTATTTTTTAAAGTGTTAGCAATTGCTGATTCTTCGGAACTACCTAATAATCAGGCGAACAACAGGTAAAATGTTAGCCGAATAGTACTGAAATACTAGACCGCGTATTGAACAGAAAGTGTTCCATAATCACTCTTTATTGTGTCGTACGTAGACCTGTTGATTGAAGCGATATTATAGTGACATGCAGATAAGCAAATTACCTACTCTGAGCTCTGAAAAAATATAATGTTTACATACTTCCAATTTATATTGATGGGTACACAATAAGGTGTTCTTACACAGTAAAATATTACTTGTAAGTTTACAGTACAAATTCACAGGTGTGTTTCAAGTGAAAAGATTTTGGTCAGTAGGTAACACGTAGCTCCGTAGCGCTGGTAAGGGGTGACGACGTGACGTGAGTATGGAGCAGCGCCGGAATGAATAGGCGTGGGAAACGAGAAATCCGCCGACCAATAGCATCGTCAAGCACGATCCTGAGGTGAAAAATCCGGGGACCGACCCTGCTGGGAATAGAACCCGGATCACTTTGGTGGAAGGCAAGTGCTCCAGCCACTACGCCAACCGCGGTCTCTACAGGATTGTTTGAAGTGTTTGAAAAACAGGTATGGCAACAATGTTTCCTTTATGACTCCTGGCGGTCCTATACAGTTTAAGGAAACAATGAAATGTATGCTGATGTTACCAGACTTGGGTATTCATAATGCTTAACAGATGCTGTAGTGAATATCTGGTATGGTATAGGTGGTTCGGGATAAAGCGAACACTAAAAAAATCCCTGCTAAAGTTCTATTTTCAGCGTATAACGGCTAACTACGGGAAATACATTCACTCTCTGGACACATAACTTGATGTTTGTGCGAGTAAGATATAATGTGCAGTCAGTATGGATCCATACAACTTGATAAAAATGTTTGGTAACTATACTATCATTCGGTTATGTCGATTTCTGTTGATTCTGTTTAAGTATTGTTAATTTTATAAAGGAAAATACACGAAACTATATTCGGAAAGTTGCTGCCGACCACACAAGCAGTAAAGACACTATAGTTTATGTATGCAGTAACGGCTAGTGCAATTTTTCAAAGGTTATATTGTTAATGCTCACTTTATCCCGAACGATCAATGAGCGTATGGTTCTGTGTATGGGTTTTTCTTAAGGGCGTTCCAGGGGGAAGAAATCATAAATTTATGTTTGTATGAAACAGTGTTAGTTTCGTAGACGGTATTCCTATTACAAAAAAAAAATCTCAGCCAGTTTCCCCATAGTAGGTTTTAAAGTTAAAAATTTGCACGTGTTTAGTTCATAAATCTCCAGGAGACCAATCAACACAATGAAACGAAATAATTCTCAGAATATGTACATGTCACTGGCTAGGGCTTTGACTATGTAAAAACTCAATGCAAATATTTTTTTATTACAAAAATTCTGAAAGAAGCGAAAATTTTTTTTTTTTCAAATTTCAGCAATATCTTAAAAATACAAAACAGTGTTTGAATGGATTTTAATATACGTCAGTGAATTGTACATACTCTGTGAATTATTTCGTTTCATTACGTAGATTGATTTTCTGGGGAGGGGGAGGGGTGTATAAACTTGAAACATGTAAACTTTGACTTTGAAATGCTATTATGGGAAAACTTACTGAGCTAATTTTTTTTGTAAGAGGAAAATGGACGTCTACAAAACTAACTCTGTTTCGGACAAATATGAATAAACATCCTGAAGGAAGTTATTTATACAGTACGAGCGATGGGTAGACTGTATTTAATGGTAAAAGTTGTAAATATTTGATCACCCTAGGTATTATTCTTGTTTTATGAACTTACGCTCCAACCTGTTAAACTGGAGAGCAACTTTAAACATGCTGCGTGTATACATGAGTACGCATATTTTTCCAGGAACTTTCAGGGAGTTTGCAAGGTGAACCTGGAAAGTTGTATCCTTTAAAGGCGGACATAACTTCAGAGGAAGATATATTGTCTGCTTTCAAGTGGATCGAGGACAACTTAGGAGGTGTTGACGTCTTGGTTAACAATGCCGGGACCGCTTTTGAGGCCGGACTTGTCAGTAAGTAAATTTTTTCTTTTCACCTAGGCTGCTTCTATATTGCTGTCTATATTCCTTCTAACTATATAAACAGGAATGTTTTTTGTGGGAACGCTTTAATGTTCGTTGAAATGGTGGCACACTTTTAAAATTATTACTTACTTGAATTTTCATACGTAAGACACACACAGAAAAAATTTATACTTTTTATAACAAGACGTTTAGCGTTTTTAATCTTATTTAAAAATAAACCACGATTATTTATACATAATACAATGGCCTATTTGCCTATCTGACACTTAAACCAAGATTCAGCGTATTTCGAGACAGCATTTTATCGACAAAACTATTTAACTTTTTTATAAATAGGCCTACGTTCGCCTACGAAAAGAACACAATTTTATATGCGATAACGGAATTGTACTTTCAAATCAGCATGCTTGCAATAAACGAAAATTGCAGAATTCTCTCTATGACATCGTAAAAAGCAGCATTTTCATAATGCTGTAGCTTGACATGCAACAACTTGTGCACAAACGAAACTACGATAACGCCATGCATTGGACTTTGATGCAAGATTGTATAAAAAAAAGTACATAGGGCGACGTTAGCTCCACGTCAGGTGAGCCTTTGACGGGAAACTTGCACGCTGGATTGAAGTCATGCGCATAAAGGCGATGTGACACTCGATGCACATATCAGTGTCACCCTTATTGTTCCCCAGCACTCGGCCCTCAGACGAGGGTTAGAGCTTCCACGTGGCTATCGCCGTAACAAACTGAACTGCAGACAGCGGCTTTAAAATCATTCACTAGTTTGCAGCACACTACGGCATATTCTGATTTTAGGTTGAAAGGAACGCTATGATTACCAGTTAGTATGTACAGAGTGTTTCGATTCAACACAGAACTGGCAAGTGGGCTGCCTACCCACCCGCAACCGGCGTGAATTCTGCTCGCGGCGCGCTAGCGACGGAGCTACGTTCGATTTCACTGGTTGCCGCCTTCTTACGCAGCATTCTAAACGGTTTAACTCTTTCAACATATATTTACACAGACTTTGGAATATGTTTCAACGATT